>VYZM01012709.1:23027-51327 GCA_013398915.1 Dromas ardeola
GGGCTCAGAGCCGTGCCGGAGGGAGAGCCGCTACCCCCCGGCGCGGAAGGGACCGACGGCGTGTGAGGGGCACGGTTAGAGGTGAACGAGGATAGGTCCGAGCTCCGCCAGAGCCTTCCAGGTTGATCTCGGTACTAGAGCCACCCCCACCGCCTAGTCCTCGCAATTTATTTAGTATTGACTTATTTTAAGGTGAAAAGGATGGTCCTTGGAAGCGGATGCTGTATTGCATCGTATACTAATCATTAAATCGTGTTTCAAGTAGTCATTTTCATAGGTTAGGTGTGCTTGCTCCCACGCTTCGGGTGCTTCTTGGGTTGATTTTAAATTCTGAAAGGTCATAAATGCTCTGAGTAGGGATAATGATCTAAAATATGGAGAGGAAGTAAGCAGTATCTTTCTAAGGTGCTTGGTCCTATTGGGATTTAATGTAATAATATAATCTAATTTAATTATTGTCACGTGAAGATTGTAATGTTCTTTCTTTTTTTTTTTTATTTTCTTTCTCTAGTGTTAAGGATGAAAATCTTTGATATCATGTCCAGAAATTCACAAAAACTTAATCTCCCATATCGTCAGATAAAGAAAAGCAGGCTCAGGGACAAAGAGGCTTGTTTCCTGCTTCTGTATGTGATGCTATGGGTTACTTTCTGTCACAGCAGTGTACAAAAGGCTATATGGATTTGCTACCGTTTCTTTGGATATTGCTCTCTGTTTTAAGTGGATTTGACATAGAAGCAAATGAATTCAAGTAAATGCAGTCTTCTTCTTAGGTTTTTGTTACTGTTCCTTGGTCAATAATACCCACACTGTACTGCTGAATAGATGAAAGGGATAATACATTTACTGAAGATTTAATGTGTAGGTGAGTATAAAAGTCATTGTAAAGTAGGAGCGCTAAGCACAGAGTTCTGTGCTTGCCTTGAAATGTCTCAGTTGATTCAGCTGAACAACGAAAGTGAAAATATTTACACTAATGAGATTCTGTAAAATCAGACAGATGAAAGTGAATTAGATTTCTCTGGCTAATTTTAGCTGTTGTCCTCTTAAGAGTTTACTATGTTTCTACCACTACAAAGAAAGAGAGCACTGTGTGTTTGCTTCTGCTTGTTGCTGTTAGACTTAAGTGTCTGACATTCATGACTGAAAGATTAATGACCCTTTTAAAGACTTAGTAAAATGTAACGCTTGCTGGCGTCATACCTCCTGTGAAGTGTTGTGCCTGGGGAACTGGATTTAATTGTTTTTCTAATAAAAGAGATAGGCAATATTTTCATAGCACTTAGGCATTTTATTAACTAATAAGAGGAGGCTTACAACGTTACACATTTTGTTTCTTTTTATAAACTACTGAGTAATGACCCTTGCGAGGGAATCTGATAAACAAATGAATGCCACTTCTAGCTATCATGTCAGCAGTTGAAGCATGCGTGCCAGTTAACTATGAAAAGTTAATATGTTTTTGAAATGTAACTTTAATTAACTAAAGAGCAGGCAGGTTATCTAAAGGGGTAATATAAACACAATATAGACAAAGTTGAGGCTTTGCTCATTTTATCAAAATAGGCAATGAATAAATATTCTACAAATGCATTAATTCTTGTGTTGCTCTGTTGTTCAGATGCCCAATGGATTAAACTTCTACAAAGAAAGGTAAAAATAGTCATGGTTTCCAATTCAATGAGAATAAATAATTGTAAGGCCTTTAAAACAATTATAAGGATTTTTTTCTCGTATCCTTTAAGGGTTATGAGAAAACTGTGGGCTAAATCGGAGGATCATTGGGATATATCGAGACAGGGGGTTTTCAATTTACTGCTGAGATTGTTATTGAACAGCTGGACTTGCAGAGGGGAATACCAAGAGGGGAAAAAAGAACAGGAATTATTATGCTTAAATACCCAGATCACGGAGGGTAAATTGGCATTTTTTGAATTTGTGATGGAGCTGGAGTTTTTTGGGAACCCCACTTCCCTAAAAGTATAGATTTACTTTCATGTTACTTCTTGTAATGAAGGCAACATTTTGCTGATTCTGCTCAGATGCGTTGAGATGTAGAATTAAGGAAAAATGTTCTTAATGTGCCTACAAGTCAACTGGGCGCAGAGAAATTGATCGAGTAGAAGGAATGCTGACAGTCAAAATTGGAGATTGACCACAAATTCTGTTGCACAAGTTTTTACTTTAACTGGTTTTGATGCACTTGATGCTGGTGCTGGCGTGGGAAAAGTGGCAAAGAATAAAGATGACATCACATACACATGAGATACTTCTAAAAAGTCCTTTCCTATCACCAAGTGAAATATTTAAGTTGGACTTAAACCAATTCCATGATCTTATGTTATAATTGCTTTAGTAACTCATTATTTATTTAACAACAGAAATTACAGGTCGTCTTACTATATCCATTCCATGAATTATGCATGTGTATATCTCTCACATTACTTATGGTTTGAATATACTTTGTTTTGCAAACTTCAGGTTTGTTTTTTAATGGATTGTCTGGTTTCACATTACGGACTATTGCTCTAATCTAACTCCATTTCTTTTTGTGGTTGTGATTTTTTTCCCGTTTCTCTACCACATTTCTAGTCTGTGTAAAGAAGAAACAGAATTGATGTGTTGAAGTGTCTTAAACTTTAGTCTGAGCAAAGAAATCACATGTATTCCCAAGGAAATGGTACAAAAATTATAGTGAATTCAACTGCCCTTCTGCAGGAATTTGAAATTGGCCAGTTCTCAGCTCTACATGGAGACAATTTGATGAAATGAATTGAAATGAACTAAGTGTCAGATATTAAAGTTCCCTAAACTTTATATTCCCTAAATTTTTTACTTATATTTTACTTTGAAAGGTGAACTTTAACCTTTATTTCTGAGGGCTACTCTAATGAGTACTCTGTTAATTCTAGTGACATGTATAATCCAATACAATTGCTTTTCTTGATCAGGAAAGTTTTATGTGAAAATTGATTTGTGTTAGTACCTTATGAATTAATTTTATAGATATAAGCTACTAAATAGGAAACAAAAGATTTCACGATAGACTCGGTCATTTGCTTAAAAATATAGAATCTGAACTTAGTTAACTGCATTAAATTGCATGATGTTTATCGGGTTCCATGCTAGTACTAATTTCTTTAAAAGACTATCATGTGAAGAAACATCCAGTTATTAATGTATTTTTACATACTAGCATACATGCTTCATTTGTTGTAGTTGCTTCTCTTGTTTTTATTTGTGTTTTATTTTTTATTTTTTGTCTTCTCTTCTTTGGTTGATAATTTTCCCTCATTCTTTTACTTTGGTGCTTTTTAATATGCTTTTAGTTATTTTACAAATTGTGTCAGTAGTCAAAACTAGAAAACAAGTTGGGTCCAAGCATACTAAACCAGCATTCTGACTTTGCGGCAGTTCTCTTCGATATAGTCTAATTAGTGATGACTGGATGTTCCAATCCTGAGTGACGTGGTAGCCACTGATGTAATAGTGTTTTTGAGTTACTATTGAAATTATTATTTTAGTAGCAAAATGATCTCTTTGATCTTCGAGAGGATTTGTTGTGTTCACTCTAACAGTTGTCTTTCCACACCTATAGTGGAAAATATTTTTTAAATGTAATTGTGGATGTCTTGTTTAAAATGTAATTTTAGAAAGTTGTAATCTGAGTTTAAAAAAAGGCAAGGAAGGAACTGCTATTATAAAAACAAATACAGATGGACAGTAGTTTATCTTTTAAATTTTGTTCTTAGAATGATTATTTTTTTTCCCCCTCCTGAATTTCTGCCTGATTATGTTTTTCTTCATTCTCTCCTTTTTTGTACTTTTGAATGCCAGGTTTTTTTTTTTTTCAATCATGGTATTTGAACATTTGTAGACTGTAATGCAGTGATTCAGTTTTTCGTCCTGTGCCCCCTGCTTCTATTTTTTTATCCTGTGTTGGATTTTTGTTTCTTTTTCTTTGAATTTCTTTCTGTTCTCAATACATTTCTGATAATGTACTGTTTAATGCTGAATGCAGAAATCCAGGGTTGGCAAACTGCTACACAAAGAAGGATTATTGTTTCTTGACTCAATGGTCTAATACTTCAGAGTAAGTGGTACAAAATGTCATTGGCCAGGTTATTTCAGGTTGCACTGAACAGGACATTCTTTAATCTAACTGCTAAATCACCTTCATGTGAGTATCCTGACTAATTCGAGATCCGGTTTTCTATTAAGGGCTAACATCCCTTCTGAAAGGTCTCTAAATAATCTTTGAATTCACAATGAGTTCTCTAACATATTTAAAATGCTATTTTTTCCCGTTCTGTACTCATTAATGAAGGGTATATACATAGGTTATGTGGTTAGTGTAATGCAAGTGTTTTGTTATGTGACCATTCTGTTTGCTTTTTTATCTTTAATAAGAGTAAATTGTATAGTTAACAGGTGCCCTGGAGTTTTCTTGTTTTATTTGGATGTAGTTTAGCTTGAGTTCTGAGGTACCATGTCATTTCCTGCTGACTAACTCTGCTAACTCTTGCAGTGCTTTAAAGTTGCAGAATTTAAATATTTGCATTGATGCATATACTCTGTGTGAGAAGAAGCTGTGAGAGTTCAGTTTATTTTTCTTGGAGAAGAGGAGGCTAAGGGGAACCAAGTGCCATCCTCAACTACCTAAAGAGTGGTCATAGAGAAGGCGGAGCAAGAGTTTTCTCAGATGTGGTCAGTGAAAGGATGAGAGGTGACACACATGTTATAGCAGGGGAAGTTCCAGTTAAACTAAGGAAAAAATTCCTCACAATGTTGGTGGTCAAACACTGCAACAGGCACTTAGATCAGTTGTCAGAACTCCATCCTTGGAGATTTGGGGCTTGATTGGCCAAGACCCCAGGTACATTGGCTTAGCATTGGGCTTGGCCTGAGCAAGGGTTAGACTAGAGAACTCCCTCAAGTACCTTCCAGCTTAAACCATTCTGTGATTCTGTTCTCTGATTCTGTATATAAGGACACCTGTGTGTGTGTGTATATATATATATATATTTATTTTTTTCCCCCTATATTTTGCACTTGCTTATAACTCTTGTTCTGTTCCTGCCTCCCCTTTGCTAGATATTCTGCTAAATTATTTCCATATTATTATACGTATTTGCTTTGCGTCAAGTCTAGACTGTACCTGGAAGCTGACAAACTTGTGCAAACTGCACGCAGGAGTTCTCAGATGGCTATATTAGATAAGATACCTGAAAAATATTTAGTATGAATTTCAAGTCACTTTTTTTACAGCTCCTTTAGTCACGAATTATTATACTCACATTTCATAGTCATTGTTGAGTTTTTTTCTTCAAGTAACAATTTTATGTCCCAAAGGACTGATGGATATTATTTGCTTTCCGTGAGTTTTTGTGATCTGTAAGTGAAGTGTTGTTCAGGTACCCAATGAACTTTGATCCCTGTGTTTGCAGTGGAACTGATGAATTTCTGCAGTGTGGCAATGTGAGTTATCAAATATGGGGAATGTTAATACAGAATAAATGAATGTGAAAAATACTTTCTCCACCCAATTTATTTTAGATATTATAACATCTATTTTCTCTAAGGGTAGTAGAAATATATTTCCAGTCAGAAAATTAAGCTTTTCAAATTAGCATCTTGCCTTGAAGCACATCATGTGAAAATTTGTGAGTGAGAGAACTATTATTCAGCAATTTCCAAAGCAGTCAATGAAGAATTGTGCTGTGATTTTTGCCATGGGATCTAAATAAATTATTCTAAGTTTATGTAGAATAAAACTGGGATAATGTAGTAACCCAAACTGTCTCAATTATATAAATTGTTATTATTTGGGTACTATCTGCACAGTAATCTTTGTGAATCTTTGTATTCTCTCTTTAAATACCTTGAAATACTCCCTTTAAATCTGTTCAAAATAGTTATTTTTAAATGCTAGTCAGGTCATTACATCGCGCAAATTATTTGGTTCCCCAAAATTCCATCATATAAGTGTAAGTTTTAAGTGTTGGTTTTGCTTATTTTTTATGATTAAAGATTGCAGAGAGATGTAGTGTAAAGTAACTGAATAATAGTAGAAGATACGCTGTACTAAGATGCTTCAGCTTTTTCATATGTCATATTTCATCGCAGTTTATGTTCTTTGATCTGACAGAATTACCTTGCAATGGTATCTGTTTGAAAAATAGCGTTGTTTTACTTTCCTTTGGAATACCTAGCTTGATGTTGTAATTTGTCTACATGTAGCTCTGCAAATCCTCTTTAGTGGAGTAGGTTCCCAATGTGCTAGGAGAGCACCTTATCTTGAATATAAGATAAGAAACAACAGAATATGGATGGGAAAACAAAAAACCAAGAATATTTCTTAAAATACTGGAATTATATGACCTGATTCAGTATTAGAGAAAGTAGAAATGCTCTGCTCTTTTTGAGGGCTCTCGCGGAATCTTCTACATACTGCCCTCCTGAGAAGTACTTGCTTGAGATCAATAATTCAGAGGTGATGTTTAGCAGGATTTCAGCTTACTCATGGCATCACAAGACCGTAAATCTTAGAAGATGATGCAAGAAATTCCATTTTAATAGGTAGATATGAGTCTGCTGAAAATAGTATCCGCTTAACCCTAAACATAGGTGTTTTTTTTTTTTTTTTTTTTTTTTGGTACTTGCTATCATAGCTCACTCTGTTCTTCTTAAATATTAAGTCCCTCATTTATTTGTAGTAACTCTTTTTATCTGTGATACATTTGTGTTCCAATGAATCCCACAGATTAATTGCACCGAATACACAACTTTATTAGTTTGTATTTTCTGTCTTTCAGCTTAATTGAATTTCGCTGTTGTATTTTTTTCCCTTTTAAAAGTGAGTTATTCCACTCTTCCCTCCCTGTGCATGTAGTGAATATTGTTTTTCTTTTCTGCAACATTCTGTCTGAGCTGAATAGATCAAGCTAATAACAATATTTCTGTTGGCTGGTGGTTAATGTAAATATAGTCTGTTTTTCTTACAGTGCTAAATCCCATTTTTAATGTATGCTGAGAGGTTACGTTTCTTTTAACAACTGCATTAGCAGGAAGGCTTCAATAATATCAGATTATTTTTTTTTTTAAACTTTTGGTTGATATGGGTGAACTGAACTCAGTAACCTGTCTGATTGAGGTGTGGTGATCCCAAAATGAAAGCATCCATGTCGGTTGAAAGCACTGTGTTTGGCAAGAGTAGGGTTAATTTCATTAAAAACTTCTTAGTGGCATTTAGGTCAATAACTGAAGGTAAAAGCAGTATGTGCATTTGACATTGTAGAGCATCATTTATTAAAATACTTTAATTAGTTCTCTGTTTTTAGAGCAAAGACGTAGTTTTGTTCAACTTTTTTCTGTATGTTTTGTCAATTTATATTTTACAGGAATAATGTAAGCAATGAAATAAATGTCCTCTGTAGAGAAACATGTCACTCATCAATATGAGCTACACAAAACATAAATTATAATTGTAATATTAGGAAAAAATCTTCAAGTTCAATACAATTGTTGTGATTTTAAACAGTTTTGTAACAGTGGAAATACACATCAAGATATATGTTGAGAAAAGTAATGTTTGCTTGATAAGAAAACTCTTTAATTTGTTCTATTGGTTAAGTGTAATCTCTTGCAAAGCAGCACTCTTGTATTCAAAAGCTGATTTGTATGCCACATACATAACCTGTTCGAGTTTGGCAATACATATCACTGCCCTGTATTATTTTTCAAGTTTGCTTTGGTTTGTTTCACAATTATACAGGCCGTAGTAAGTGTAACAATTATGCTGTATTATTTAGTAGTATATTCTGTGGTAAATCTGGAAAAATAGCTGCAAACTCTGTAGAGAAAGGTCTGAAAGTGATACATCGTGACTAGGAATGGGAATATCAGGGCTTGATGCTTGGAATTCTCACTGCCTTGCTGAGGCACACTGGGCAAAATCCCTTACCACCTTCTTACTTGGATTTCTCCTCTATAAATACAGATAATTCTGGGTTTTCAGAAGGTTAATTTGTCAATGCGTATGAAAGCTTTAAGAATGTTGAGTGAAAGCACTTTATAAGGAAGCATCATATTGAAATGCCAGATTCTGAATTACATGTCAGTGGCTTATCAGAATGTATTTAGATTGTAAAGAAAAAAGCCTTCTTATTAAAAAAAATACTCAACCATTTAGACTGCTTCGTTGTCTGGCAAATATTCAGGCTAGCAGTCTACAGATTAATTTAGTTTCATAATGTTCTTTCCCATTGGAAGCAGGGGCAAAAGACCAGTGATCAGTATTTCAAATGCTTCTGTGGCAAAGGTGTTTGTGAACAAGGTGCTTTTGAATAAGGTAAGAACAGGATTCAATTTGACTGTGAAAGTAGGGTTGCTATACTGAGATAAGGTCACTGAATGTTAATGATTTTGAGAACTTTGTTGTACTTCATGTATTAGTTACAACAGCAACTGTATTGTGAGTTTGAGAAGACTTTTTGGTATCTTCAGAAACAGTATCTGTAAAAAGAGTAACAAGATATTATTCCTTTTATTTACAACAAGTCTCATTTCTTTTCTAGGTTGCCCTTATGTGGTCCTTTGTACTGGACCTAATAAAGCTGAAGCTTGCTGTTGACAAATGCGCAAGAGAAGGAATAATTTCAGCTAACCATGCATATTCTAAACAAACTGTGATTATTTGGGAGGAAAACCCATGTGTTCTGGTTGTGGTATGTTGAGTAATTGTCACTAAGCCTGAGTGCTCAAAATGCAAATAATTAAAAGATGTGCAAATAATGTCAGAAGAGAACAGAAACTGTTTTAGAATTCTGTTCACTTCTATGAATGAATACTACTTAATTACCTGAAATCAAGTTCAGGTAACTTTACTTGCAAGATAGGGAGGGCAGAAATAGATACAACCAAGAGAAAGCAGCAGAAGTGATTAGGAGATGTGGAAAGGATTGAGTAACCTGGGAGAAACAACTTGTTCACTTTTATACAGAGACAAACAAGAAGAGTCTGAATAAAAGGTAATCTTGTGACAAGGACAAGGCTTTTAAAAAAAAGAAAATAAAAACAAAAACAACAGGAATGAGACAGTTAAATTATTCTGGGTATCAGCTAGTCACCAACTAATATGGCTAAGGAAAGTATATAGACAATTTTCTGTAATTTTCCAGACTTGTTACGTTGATGTGATCTCCCTTTGAAGTATCTGGTAGTGGCATTTGTCAGGAAGGACAGTAACTACCACCATGAACTACATGGTGATTCTTATGTTTCTTATTCAAGCCCCGATGATTTGTGCTTTAAATTCAGCCAATCTGCAAAAATTCATGCAAATTTTATTTGTATTTTTGTTTTAAAGGTTTTTACACATTTATGGTTTCTTCTGCTGAAGAAATTAGGCAAATTGTTAAATAAATTTTATCAGAATCAAATTAATGAATGAATCTCAGTAATGGCAAACTAAAATGTATGGCTTAGGTTTCATACAGACTTAGCAGTCTATTAATAACTTGTGATTGCCTAAATACTTGTACTTCTATTATGATCTAATTTTCAGGCAAATATAACTGAACATTATTAAATGGGAGGAGGTAAAGATGGCCATGTAGAAGTCTAATAATTTATGAGCTAAGTGCCTTTTGTGTTGAGAGTCCTAATTCTGCTGTCTGGTTCTAAGAGTGTTGTTTTCTGGCATTTATTGTCACTGTGGAACACCAAGGTTGTATTCTTGTGTGTAGGGATCTGAGAAACTTTCTCATTTGAGTATGCCTTTGAATATCAGTGAGTTGAGTTACATGAAGTTTACTGAGATCTACAAGACCAGATACTTGACTAATTCTTTTAAAGGCTACAGTGTACTGTGTGATGATGGCATATTTGACAACTGAAGAAAACGGTGTTGAGTCCCCTGGGAAATTAACATGTTTAATTGAAGGAAGGACAAATTGACTTAATTTACATAACTGTAATAGGACTCTAACATTAAAATTTGGCTAACTATTGCCTCTTAAAAATAATGGAAAGGTACTCGGTTGATGTTATAGAAATCCTTGATAAACTTTCTGAGGATGTGTGGGGATGCTAAAAATGTGGAGCATCTTCTTTAAAGGCCTGCTTGAGACTCCACCATGACATCACTTAAAGGTGAAGTAAACTCATAGTCATTTCTTTGCCTATAAAATAATAAATGTAAGTTTAGAACTAGTTATTTCGGTAACCATTTGAGCCTGTGTTTATTGGTGCTCCTGAAATGTAGCAAAGAAAATCTCTAAGGTGAATGAATGCAGAAGCAAGGTCATCTGTGCCACTTGCTTCCAAAATGACCTTCTCACTGATTAACAGCTGCCCTTGCAACACCAAATTTTAACTCTTTCTGCATCTGAGTGGGAAAGGACAGATTGTAACAGTGATTTTTGCCTTTTCACAAAGGCCTGCTTATGAGCAGCATGACAGATTTACTGGTTACAGGTGTGCCCTCTGATTACCAAGTCCTGCTAGCAGTAGCATGGACCAAACCAGGGTATGGGCTAAAACCTCACTATATTTAATTTAGGAACATGGTTGACTTTCTGTTAACATTACGTATTAGTGAGTGAGTGATTTAACCATATTTTATGTTTATATGAGATAGTCAGTTGAAGGATTCTCTGGAGTGACAGCTGTGCTAGCAAGACTTCTTGTATAACTGACATATAGCAAACACAAGTATAGCATCTTAGTTGATTTTTGCATGATGTATATGCTTTTCACTTTGTAATCAGTACTGCAGCAGCTTCCAACTTGGGATTTCTAGTTCTGAGGATGATGTTTTTCTTTTTCATAATATACTTACACTCAGTTCTATCTGTATTCTCAGATTTATCTAAGCTCCTTGCCTAGGGTGTGAAAGTAGACGACTCTTGGAGGTGGGCTTTTTACTGCAAGCAGCTATTGAGTCCTGAGAACTGCTGGCTGGTAGAAGGTCTTCCAAGCTCCTTGACACTAAGTAGAGCAGTTCTGTGAAGCAGAGAAATCTTGAGAACTTCAAGTTACCCTGGCAGTCTTAAGGCTTTTAAATTCTCTTCTGTGACTCTGAACTCAGGACTTCAAGGTGCTGTGATTCCAGATCTTCAAGCAGAACGCTAGCGCTGCAGTAGGGAGGGTAGCTTCACAGAAAGCTTCCATCAGAAACAGATCCATGATTTGGCCTCCTCTGATCAGAGGTGCCAGCACAAAACTCTTCTTATTCAAGAAACTTCCATTTTCTGATAACCCCTGTGTTCAGTCAGAAGTTTCTACCAACAGTAAGAAGTGTGGTACAGTGATATCTAGTGGGAAAAGTTCCTGAGTATTTAATTATGTATTGATTTAGATGTTAACATTGTTATTATCTAATCTAATTTTGGAGATAATTGTAAAACTTTAGAGTATCAGTTGTTGATATGCACAGTTTTTTTTTTTCTGTCATCTTAAAATAACACAGGTGAGGTTCTGTATGTTTTTGAAGGGAATTGTAAAGGTGTTAGGTTGATTTTGGAAAACTTTAATATATGGATGCATAAAAGAAGGCTGCAAAGATCTGTGTGTAAATTTGCTAGCTATGTTGTTGTGTTCATGCTATTGATGCTATTAGTGTTAATGCTACACTAAATCAAGTTGGATTGATATGGCTTATGTGCGTTTACTGTGGGGTAAAGCTATGTAAGTATGTGCATATAAGCACGTGTCAAAGTAGCTAGCTCATCTTCTGTTTTATCCTGTAGTAACTTGCCTGTTTATTTATGGAAATAAACATCAATGAAACTAATTCCTAAGAACTAAAAATGCTGCCAGTTGGAAGCAGAATGAACAACAAATCATCTTTTTAGCAGAGCTGAGATGGTGTAGGTTTTGGGTATTTCTTACAATAGAATCTGCGGTTTACTTTTTTTTAATAAAATATTTAGTTACCTTTTTCCATAATTTCTCTAAATCCAAATCATCTTTTTCATTACACCAAATTCTATTTTGTCTTATAAATCTCAAGCTACTTTAATAATCCAGCTGGTATTCTGTTACTTCAGATCTTCACTGTTCTCTTCTCTCTCTCTCTGTTTTTTTTTTTTTTTTTTTTTTTTTTTTTTTTTTCCCCCCCCCCCCCCTTTCTGGGGAAAAACCCTTCTGGTCTTCCCAGTGTATTAGCAAAAAATGTCACATGGGAAAGTTGCTGATGGAGCTTGTATCCCTTATTTTAGGAGAATCTACTTTCTTTCTAAGGACAATACTGTCAAACCCAGAGGAAACACAAGTTGATGTAGGGATGTTATTGAATTGTGCAGTGAGTAGAATAATAAGTCATTCAATAGTCCCTTTAGCCCTCATGAAATAAGTGGGATGAAGAAGAGTATAGAATATGATGCTGTGTGTTTGCATTTCTTTACTTATGACATGAAATACAGGCACTGACACGAAAAAAACCTCAAAAGTTAAACTTTATGGGTTGAATAGTAAGCTTATATAACAGATAAGCTGAAGTATTTGCCATAGATATTCATAATAGAATGATGAAATCAATACGTTCAGGCATAATGACAGAGCACTTATGTTTGTGTTCTGGAATTTGGCAGTTACAGAAGCTTTGATTTAATGCACAAAATATACTCTGAGCAAGGGAAGTGTGCATTGCTGTGTTTGCTAATTTGGAAAGGAAGAACTGGGCTGGGGTCCTAGGCTGTCATCCACATCTATAGCAGTGCTGCTCCTGAACCACCAAGCTGCCCTTGCCTTTGACCTTCACAGTGTTTGGAATAATTTTGAGGATACTAGCTAGATGAGTAAATAGATACAACAAGCAACCATTAGAAGGCAATCTATTTGATATAATTTCTACATATGTTTTTCTGGTTTTGTTCTACCTTTATGAGAATAACATCTGTTCAATTCCCAATGCGTTCAATGCTTAGGCATCTGTTCAATGCCTAAGACTTTTTTTCACTGTAATTGCAGGAATGTAATTTCTGTAGCTCCTGTTAATGTCTTTTAACTCTGAGTTGCATAAATAAAGTTAACTTCTAAAAATAATTTTTATTTTCTTTTTAGACAAAGAGGATTCAGATGCTGAAAATGCCTGATAGCTTCTTTTCTTGCTTGAATTGCATTTCAATGGCACTGTGGGATTTTCATTTCAGTACTGGCAGTTCTTTAGGTATAAGTAAAATGATAGTTGGTTTGAATTTTCTGTGCCTCAGCTAGGTGAATTCACATAATTCTTCTTGGAGAATTTGACTGTTGGCCTTATCTTCAGCACTTGCCTGTATTCCAGGTCCGAATAAATGCATTAATGATGGTTGCATAGTGTTCCTGGTGTCTTTCTCTCTCTCATGGGTATGAAAGGTTTATGTATTTCTGTATGCCTATTACATGTTATGTACCATTGTTCAAGTGGATTCAGTAACCGAAATTACTTTTACAGTTGTCTGTATGGATTTCTAAATTTTACTTCCTCTTAAAAAGCATTGTTCTGTAATACATAAGCATAGTTAGACATATGCCATAGGATTTCACAAGAATAAAAATAGTAATTTTTGGCATCAACATATGAATCGGAATATACAAGAAACAGATAGTTTAGAGAAAAAATAGTTAATTTTAATTGCTGATGACTTTCCAAATAATGATATTTTATTCTCCTTTCCTTTTTTCTGGAGCAAATGTGATTTGCATTGCTGTAGTGAATGCTGGAGAACTAACTAGTTAGTTTTCATTTACTCCTATTAGACAAATTATGGACTTTTCATAGGTAAAATTATTGCTCAGCAGTAGTAATTACAGCAGTGACTTAACACGGTTAAAAATGTTTTCCAGCTTTTCAATTCTAAAGAATTTAGTAAAACTTGTTAAGCACTTGACAAATTTAGTAGATTTCCTTACCTTTGACTGACTTCTTAACCCTGTCCAATTTTAAGTAATGCTGTTATTTCAGAATGTTTTTTCAATTTGTATCTTTTTTAGATCTTATTTCCACTTTGGCCAATAACTAATGTAGAAGTTGCATACCTTTTTGGTAAGGTCATCTGCATCAATTTGGAAGTGGATTACATCTATTCTTATTCCAGAACAAATAAGATGATTCTTCTAGAAAAGAAGTTGTTTCTCTAAAATTCCTTTCTGTGAAATAGGCTAGGGTTCAGTCTTTATCGTTCTTCCCTGCCAGTAACTTTTGGTTTTATTGATCAGATTGAGTTTCTGAGGGACTAAGGCCTTTAATGAGTTTTTCCAGATGCAGTTGCAGCTTGGTAATTGTTCTACTCTTTCTGTTTTCTTCTGGAAAAGTATTTCTGGAGCAATTAGATGGCTCCTGTCACTGAGTTGGCTGAGGAGGATGGCTCATACAGGAGAGTGGGAATTGTACCTGCAAATCCTATGAGGCACAGAGGCATCATTTTGAACAAATTTGTTTTCAATAGTTTACTGTTAAAATAAAAATGCTGTGTAGAAAATCAGATGACAAAAGTACTTTGTGCGTCTTTTACTAGTGTCACAATTCTGCTTCTTGTTCTAACTAGACCATATAACAACCTCCTCCTCTCTCTATACTTGAGGTAACTCAGTGCACCTTGGTAGTGTAAGTGATATGTGAGATTCAACTTTTGTATGGTTTTTGGAATAGATTTTGAGTAATTGTTGAAGCTGTGTAACAGTAACTTCTTCTGAGCAACATTTTAAATAATTATCTACAATGATACATTTGAGCTTGACAATTGTACTAGACTCCCATCATTAATGTGTGTGTATAAATACGCTAAAAATGGTGGGCCAACTGTGGTGTAATTTTTTGACTCTGGGTGGTGGTGTTGCTGACATTCTTAAAGAAGCTTATTTCTCATTAACAATCAGTTATGCCCAGACTGTTCAGGTACTCTGAAATTACTTGATTTCAACAGAGCAAGCTCGGCAGCCTTGCTCTGAAACCTTGAGTCATTTGTTATGCTGTGCTGTATAGATGGTAAGCACAGTTTGTCCTAGCTACCTTTGTATTTTATGCTTTCGCTGTACGTTGCTATAGGGTGACTTCTATGTCTGATTCTATGTGGAGATAGAAGATTTGATATGACTCAAGATGGATGAAGAAAGAAACACGAGTCTGTTTTTCAGGCATATTTAAATTCATAATTAAAGACATTTTCCATTGCTTTCAGCTGGATTGGATCAAAAGTGTGTATCTGCAAGATTACATTTTTCATATAAAATAGTTCTGGCTACAAACAATTAATAGAGGTAAGAAAAAATCCTGCCCCCACCTTACTTTTTCTTCCTTGCCTCCTGCCTAAATCTGTTAACACTGTCTTTTTGATTTAAAGGTTTGGAAACTTGGTATTGCAAGGCTTCGTTTATAATCTGCCCCTAGAAATTTTCTCAAAATTTTCTTCAACATCAAAAGCCTCTGTATCTCTATAATGTTGGAAAAAAAAATATATTCACGCTTCACTCTGCAAATCTCCTGATATTATGAGAAATGCGTAGGTCTTCAGACCACAAAGTGGGCTCTGTCATTTTCATTTCAAGTATAGTATGAACTTTCTTGTAAAATCTAAAAATATGGTGACCTTTTAGAGCTCATAGAGGTGCTCTTTGGAGCTGATAAGTAGTGGAGTTTTCCCCTGCTGATACTAATTTATTTTGATTATAGTCCATTTCAGATTTATTCTAGAAGTTTTTTAGTATATGATCTAGCAATCTGGTGGATTTTAGTCTTGTATTTAGTTGTGGCAAGGTCTTAATTTGGTCCTCCTTGTATTTTTACTTTTCCCACTTTACCTTGTCACAGGATGTTATTTTAGTGAATCGTTTATCTAGTTTGTCTTAATTTCTGCGGAGTGGTTCTATGTCCCTGGAAATGTTCCCTTGTGTAGACTATAAACTTCTGGAATGCTCAGTAATGTTTAGAACTCTTCTCATTATAATGAAACATTTTCCCTCTACAGTAACAAGGGCACTAAATGCACATTTTATTTTTAATTTTATTGTGTTTTTTTTTTGTTCACCTGTGACAATGCAAAGGGTCTGCTTTCTTCTACAGGTTAATTTGTTTAACCTACACCTTTACTTGTGCATGTTTTGGGGGAAAGGAACTGTGTACAGAAGGTCTGAAACTGGAGTGGCCATCTTTGGACAAAATCTTTCTTCTGCTAGTAGTCACTTTCCATTATCTTTATTACTGGGGAAATAGCATACTCCACATGGAAGAAAACTCCAGGGTACTGATGAGGATCGTGTGGAGTCACCTACATTTTTCTGTATAGAGCTGAGCTTTATTTAGAATGGATAATGCTGATCAAGAGCTAACAAAGCTCCTGACTCCCTGCCAGCTCCATGCACAATTACTCTGGTCCCTGGGGTGTGGTGCTGAGGCACTGCAGCTGACTAGTAATGCAGCATCATGCCAGAATTAACCCTGCTGAGCCAGCTCCAATGTTTTCTCCATCTGTAGTCTGCTTATTTTCCACCCTGAAAAATCCACTAACAACTGAATGTCGAATGTAGTCATCAAATTGTCCACGTGAAATTTCTCTTATTTTGTATGAACATGAACCAGTTCTAATTTTGTGTCCTGGGAGATTTCACAGAATGCTCTTTACTGATTACAGTAACCTACAGATGCAGAAATCTTTTTCTGCTCGTTGTTCCCTGGCTGCCAGGTCAGCTCACTGTAAAGTTTGATGCACATCCAGCTTTCTCCCAGCTGATTGCCTACAAATTACAAAAGTCAATATTTGAATGTCAGCAAATCACCTTTTCTGGATTTGGTTGAAGTCAAGAATTTTTTCCTCAGAGTTGGGTTTTGCAAATAGTAAACGGAAATTTTGGAAATAAGAATCCATATATGTGTCTGTTTCTCCTTGTCCCCTTGGATCCCATGCCATCATTGACTTCTGTAACTTGGTCTGCTACGCAGAATGAGCCTTTTCCAGGAGAATGTCCTTACAGATCGTGTGTGCTTCATCTGAAAAGAAGTCAGTCCTGGTGTGTGACTGTTCTAACATCTTCCCTGGTGATAATTAGAGACATAGTGTTTATGGAAAAGGTAGATCTTATTCAATTCTCTATTCCTCTGCAATTAAACTTATTGCAGGTATCTGGATTGTTGAAGTGTTTTGGAACAAGAATTTTGAATAAGCCAGGAAAGCTATCATTTGGATTCACAAAGTGTAACTTAGCATTTGTTTATTAATTAACAAATTAGAAATGCCTCACAACTTTTAAACAAAACATGCAAAATTTACGAATTAGAACACATATATATAAGATGTAACTAATTAGACAAACAATTAGGTATAATGGGTCTGCCTTGATAGCAAAAGGTTTTGAACTTGATGTAATAGCTGTCGTAATAAAAAAATTCTTTTTAATGGTTATCAGCTACTGAATTTCATCTCTTCTTTATGAAAACATATTAAAAGTAGAAGTTGAAAATACAATTTAGCACAATTTTAAAATCATGGTTTCATAACTGTAGAGTTTTGCAACTGATGTCTTTTGATTTATACATCTGAAATATGTCATGGCAATGTGTCTTGGACTACTTTGATAGGACCTCCTACTTCACCTTCTATGTCAGTTCAGTCCTTTGTCCAGCTGTTAAGACCAGTAAAAGTGGCTATTAACATCAGTTTTGGGGCTGGTGCCCTGATAGACTTTTAGGTGTTTATCTGGCAAAATTACCCTCACATTTCAATAACTTTAAGTGTTTATGAGATTGTGCTAAAGTATGTCCTACTCATTAAAGGTTTTTGTCTCCTTAAAATTAACCTAAAAAATTCAGGATTCATTCTGAATATGGGTAGCTAATTATTTACAGGTACTTCTGTTTATCTGGCTTCAAAAATTTAAATTATAGTATTAAATAAAGCTGTTCTTATATTACAGTGAATAGCACTGATTGAAAAGCATTGTTCAGTTTATCTTGACTCATAATTAAACCCTGTTCATTAGAAATTCAGAATCATCTTATTCCTGTAATAAACATACTATTTTATCAATTTTTCCATTTTGTGCATATATGTAATTCTGAAAACAAAAGTATTTCTTTTGTTGTTGAAAATAGATCCATAAGGTGATAAAAAAGTGACAAAACCAATGGATTTCTCCAAAGAAATCCTTCTGCACTGGACAGATGAAATAGTGGACGCTGTATATTCTTGCCTCACACGACTTTTCTTTGGGGAAATTATTAGTGCTGTCTCAACTGAATGGTTGAATGCTTAGCTGATTTTTTACGAATGAAATAAAGTTTCTCAGTTGTAATTCAGCATTAGGGACGATTGCTTATAAACACTCTGGTTATATAGCTGTCCATAAAGTAACTGTTCTTGCATTCTTAAAATATCCTTAAAAAAGCATTAATTTCATATCGATAGTCCGAAAGTATAAATGTGATGCCTTGTTTGTAGGTGTATTGTAAACCCCCTGATCAAAGGAATGTTGAAAAGTAAGTTTTACTTGCTTGCTTTATTTCAGAAGACAGAGTGCATGATTTCAAACTGCATGAGTCCAGTTGAGAATCATTGCTTTATTCAGTAGATTTTGGTGGAGTCTGAAATAATAGAAACTAATCAGCACCTCTGGGTCTTAATTGTTTGAATCATTCATGCATTAACCAATGCACATGTGAAGCAATTAAATGCTATCAGTGTGAAGTCTGTTTATACAGCCTTGTTGTAAGATCCAGAAAAGAACCTAAAATAGTAAAGTCTAGTAATAGAGAATCTGTAATAGAAAGACTTAATAATGTGGATCAGCTCTTTACAAAGAGGGATTCCCAAACTGCACACAGATCTTTTGAAATTGCTAAGATAACTGCCAAAGTCTAATACTGAACAGGCTCCCATCACTTTTTGTAGACTCATCTTTGTTTAAAATTTAGTTAGGCTATGGTCCTTGATGCTCCTCTGGTATGGCAGGAGCACAAGTCCTCCCTAAGCTCTCTGAAGTAAAACTGTTGCCAGCCTGGTTAGCAGCAGACATTTAGTTGGTTCAACAGCAAATTAATTTCCATTGTTGCATCTGTCACCTATGAGCAAAGAGGATCCATGACAGAAATCCCACTGATAATGGTTGGAAAATGAACTTTTCCTGTCATCGGGACAGAACTATGGTTTTAGGAGCACCACCAATTCCGCACCTAACGGGCTGCCCTGTCCTGTTTCCTTTGTCCTCCATCCTAGTCAAGGCTGCTCGTTGCTAAGCGACTGTGGGTGAAGTCCTCTAACCTTGGCCTGCCACTGCTGCTGCACAGCTCCTGTCCTGGGGGAGCTGGAGCATCAGCGGGGATAAAAATACCTCACTGATTGTAATAATTAAATGATTAACAAAAGGTCTCAGTCTAGGAAACATTTTCATCAGTAGACACAAATTCTAATCTCATTGCAATGCCATCGGCACACTTTCTTTCCAGTCTCCTGAAATATCCTTACCACATTATTTGCATTTTACAGCTGTTCGAGATGTGCACAATTAGTAAAGCAATCCTAATGTGACCTCTTATGTTAAAATAAAATGAAAAAAGGTTTATAAAATTGGTAAATTTGTAGTTAGATCTGAAGGTTTCTTAATGTGAGTAGGAGGAAACAAGTGTGTTTTTGTCAAGTTTCTTTAATTGTAACAGTAACAGTAAGTCATTCTGATATTGCTGCATGCAGGGAAAGAAAATATTTTCCTTTTACAAATGGGTGAATGATTGAAATTTCAAACGTTTAACCATATAATCTTCAATCTGCTGATTTCAGCAGCAACAGAAGTTCTTAGCATATCCTTGGTTCTCCACAGAGATAGTTTATTTCCCTCTTCATTCATCTGATGATCTTTTGCAGCAAAAAAGAAAAGAAAAAGGAAGGTGGAATGAAAAAGGAGAGAGAAGGAAGTTCATTTACATAAAGGGTTTACTTTACTTACTATGGTATTACTGCAGTGGATGATAGCAGTCAAGTTAAACAAGGAAGACATGTTAGTTTAAGAAGTTATATTGACAGCTAAAACTCAAAACATTGATTAATTTCTGCAACAGTAGCTTGTATGTGTCTCTGCATTTGTGTTCAGAAGAGTAAAAACTGTTTATGGCTTTCTATTCAGATTACCTTTATGAAATGCAATAAACAATTTTGGCAAATGGACACTAGCATCTGCTTTGGGCTAGAATGCTAGGTTAGCTGTCCAGCTTCATTGTCACGTTATCTGACCTCTGTGCTGCCATTAAATGTGAGATATTTTGCTGGATTGCACAATTTCAAGTAATAGTGGTAGTTTCTGTTGAAAACTGTCAACCATGCCAGATTATACTGTCCACTATCAGGAAAAAAAGTTTTCTAGCTTGCACTTCTCTCATGAAAGCTTAGTCTTGCCCAGATGCAGATATGTCAGTGAACAGGTTCATTGATGTTGTAATAAACCAAGTATGTGTGTCCTAGACACTTCTAAAAATATGAAATCACTGAAGTTTTATGAAGGCTGTAAATGAAAATTCAGGGTTGCTTTTGGCTGGAAAGCTGCAGTGCTTAATTTCTTGTGTGCTTGAAATAATGAAAAAAAATAAATTAAAAAAAAGAATGAAATTGTCAGCAGCATACACAGTGACACAATTTCTATTCCATTGCATTTCACATGAGACAGGTTTACATGTAAGGAATTAAATCTAATTCCATTACATCTAATGGGAACAGGATTATGTTTTTAAAAGCAGACACGCTTTTCTCTCCTGAATTACAGGAAAGCCAATGTTTCTGATTTTGAAACCTAGTGTTAAGGTTTTTCTAGTTCTTAAATGTGCTCTTCTACCTTGATGTCTAATTAAGGATTTCAACCTTTGCTTAGTTGGCAAATTATAGCTCACTTTTTAAATGCTGCCAGAAGTGTACATACTACTGCACTCTACGCTATGTTTCCTGAATTTAAACTATTTATATCTTGCATCTCTTAGAACGTTAATTCTGTAGCCTGTTCTTGTTTGCTCATCTAACAGATACATACTTTTTTGGTCTCCCTACTTTGTGACTGGAGGACTTTGCTGTAAGTTTTTTGAACTCTCATCACTGAACACGGATAAGGCATTATAAAGTGATATGACACAGTTCAGATGATGTTGTTCTTAATAATAAATAATATTAATAATGAAGAAATAATATACAAATATTAAATTAGGGGGTTGTGTTGTGTTACTTATAGTTTCAAGATGTTATTGTGAAAGTGTATTATGACTGTCTCTCTACTTTTGTGCCAGCGTGGAGGCCCAGTATAGTGTCACTTCTGATATCTCCTATCTCAAATGATTTTTAAGATTTTGTTGGTTTCATATCCAAGATGGTGTTTGGTCATATTTCCACATTAGTCTCAATTTATTTCTGGATTTTCTTATCCACTTTAATAATACTTCTCAATCTAGCTCCATATTATATAGCAAATAGGAAAGGCTAAGAAACATTCCTTGCTTAGTATTATAGTAATGATGAAACTTCTAATAATTCTAGGAGTATGTTATTTTGCCCATCTCTTGCTGTCCCCAGAAGTATTTGACTCTCCTTTTTGTAATACATGCCTCAGTGTTATTGAAGTAGTAAAATTCGTGGTTGGTTGTTTTTTTTTTTTTCCAGTTCTAGATGACTGTCACAGTTTTGATTACTTCAGGCTTTTGGTAATAACCTGTTGTTCTTCCATTTCTTTCTTTGCTTTCTGCTTTTTAATAGGTAGGCATAAGATTAAATTTTAACATTCTTTAATAGACAAATTTGACAAGTGTGGAAGTTAATGAGATAGTAACAAATGCTTTTAATAACGTTTTAACAAGGTATTTACATGTGATTTGAGATCTTGCCAGTTACTTTAGACCTGATTTTAATATTATACTTGTAATTAAAAATGGAAGTTTAATGAAGGTATATTTGTAAGCTAGGGAACATTTTCTGCTGTGGTGTTTTGGTTTTGTTTCATTAAAAAGCAAATGGTCCTACACATAAGATTCAATAGACAATGAATTCTCAATTATGGTTTGTAATTTGAATAGAAATGAGGAAGTCTGGCATTATAGATTATGGAGAAACTGAATCCAAATGTATGTCAGTCATGGCTAGCCTGTACTCTGTTCAGTAAAATGTTAGTTGCCCTTAATTATTTGTAGTTAAAAAAAAGAAAAAAAAATTTCCCTACTTTTTCATACCAATCTGTTTGAGAGCTCATTATTGAAAAGAAACTTTGTGCTGACCAGAATACTGCCTTTTAGATGACTTTTGCTTCTTACGTAATATTTTTAGTACCAGTGAGTATTGTTTCACATTGAAATGTGGATAATTTTAATCACATACCTTTTTTTCATACTCTTAAAAACCCCAATGAACGTTTACTTTGCATAAAATAGCAGCAGCTGGATAAACAACGTTGTATGCTATAGTGAAAAGAGAAATAATTCTATTGGCAGGATTCAAATGAGAACATTTAGATTCATTTTTTGTTCCTTGATTTGACCATCATCGTATGGATGACATACGGGTTTATGTTTCTGGGAGAATTTGGGTTTAAGTCTATTGGCGAATTCATAATAAATGATGTATAACATAACTTTTATCAATTTTTCGTATCTTTTGTGCTGGGCCTATTTATTACTAGGAGAAAGAGGTGGGATGCTAAGTTTAATAAAGGATTTTAAAAGGCTATCTTTTAAGTTGCTTTGTTTACTAGAAGATCTGTGCTTAACAGAGGGTAAAAACAAGTACATACAGAAAGATACTTCTCAAACATTTTTGTTCTGTAACTCCTCCTCTCCCAACAGGAAACTAAACCCCCTGTCACCCAGTGATTTTTATGTTGCCGTTATTGCTTTTTGCACATAGTTCCACAACTGCTAAAACAACTTTTAAAGTCAAACAGTGTTCTTATTGTCTTTTTATGCAACCTGATTTTGGACAGGAACATTAAATAGTGTCCTGATCCCAACTCAAACAAGTGGCACTGAAAAGACTTCTTGGGTTTAATGGATAATCCCTGTAAAACACCAAACAGATTACAAACAATGTATTAATATTGGGCTGGTGAACATTTAATTTAGAAAATTAATCAGCATTGTGGTGTGATTAGCGATGTTGAATGTTTGGATAGGAGTGCAACCTAGTATTGGTATTGTAAAAGGTAATGTGGGACAGGACTGAAGAAGCTGCCACAAATTATTTATAAGAAAAACTTTCAGAAGAAATTTTTTTCCAAAATCTTGTGGTATGTCATCATAACAAATTCATTTTCATTTTTATTGTTTCAGATGGTGTATGCACACTTCAATTTTTTTTTTGAAATTGAATAAAGCAGCATCTTGTAACATAGCATATTTTCTGAGAAACTAAATTCTACTAGAGGGCAAACGATAACAAGAAGTTTCTGAAGCTGGTAGACTCACGACTGGAGGCTGTGAAATGCAGTATTGTCTTGTTGTTGCTCACAGAGCATGCAGATTCTATTAGGAAAAGTGTGTCTTCAGTTACCCCTTCTATCAGATTATCAGGATTTGATTTCTCCTACATGTATGGGTTCATATATCTGGATCAACTAATTAAGTGAATGGTCTAATAATGGAAAACCAAGCTCTCAAAGCAATATTCACCAACCTTGGCTAATGTTGGCTAGAGCTGTGGTTGTTATCACATATTAGTTGAAAAGCAGTAAAAGGAGGCGTTATTTTGTGAACTTTCAGCCCTCAAAAAGGGGAAACATAAGTTTTTATATAAAAGAACTAAACATGACAGCAAAACTTTTGGACAATTTTTTCCCAACATTCATTAATATTCATCTCTGTCTTTGTCTCTTTCTGCCTGCTAGCTGTTCATTCTGAATATCCATTTAAGAGTTAAACACTGTTAAATGTAAATAGAGAAATAATTTTAATTAGGTAAAGTATTAGCTGTAACAAAGTGTGCTTTTAACTGCTTGATTACTTCTGCATTTCATGTAGGCTGCAGGAATATTTGGTTTCAAAATAGGATTAATTTTTATTTTGCTTCTGAAGCCACTGACTTTTTTTTCCCCTGCAGATTTTTCATAGGTTACCTGAAGTAATTCTTGAGACATTTAAGCTACAAATATAGAATGGCCACAATAGAATTCTAATTGAAAGCTTTGAGTGTGTTCCTACATGTTTTATTTAACAGCTTCTCAATTTAGGGTCACATGTTTTGGATTCCTTCTAGTTAAATTTTTAGCAGTCTTTAAGGATGTAATATAACATACGAAGCTCTTGAATTTAGACTTACTTACGGAAAATATTCTCAGGTGTAATAGCTGAAAAACAAAATGTAATTTTTCCTAAGCTACCTTCAAATAGAACTTTTGAGTTATTAAACTGTTTCTCTTGGATGTGGATTCGCTTCCTGATAGCATAATCAATGAAGTATATCCTTCTTGGGCCAGATAGTTTTAGGCAGACAGTATAAAATACGCTCTAAAACTCTTATGCTCATGTTGAGAGCTGTTCAAGCTGAATTATCTTGTGAAGGGGTGGAGTTTGCACAGCCCGTCAAATTTGGGTCATTTAAGCTCACCGCAATAACTTCCCAAATAAGAACTTGCAGCCATGGTATCAACCAAGACCATCATTTGCTAGTAATCCTGCTTGTAATAGTTCATACATGTTGTTGTAGCATCTAGAAAATAAGACATGAATGAGGATCCTGCTGCTGTACTTGTATAAACACAGAAGGAAAGAATGACTCCTGTGTGAAAGAGATTCCAGATTGTCACAAAAGAAAATGGATGGGTATGACATGGAGACCTAGCAGTGTTTGCTCCATGGCTGGCTTATCATGACAGTGCAGAAAAAAACACAGTTAAAGGCTTGGTTAATATGACGTGAACATGAAATATTTTGGGCTGTCTTCCAAAGTTACTGGGAAAGCTGCCTGTCTCCAGTCTAATAATCCTCTTGCCCTACCTCCCCTCATCCCATCTTCCCCCGGCAATAAAAGCACAGGATTTTGAAGGCAAAAGTTCTCTTTAGTAGGATTACATAAAATTCTCATACAGTGAGAATGGTACAACTTTACAGATATAATTTAAGTTGAAATAACTATTTGAAAACCTATTATAGAAGAGTCATTGCGCAAAGAATGTATTAGTTTAACAAAGCCTATTTCAGTTAACCTGGCATGACTTCTGAGTCTGTCCAGTAACCAGATTCCATGGGAATTGCGTGCATTCTGCTAACCCTGTGTCAGAGATTCATGATTGCTGTCTACACATTGTTCTCTAGTTAGTGTATCTTTTCAGAGTTGAAGTTGCTGGTTTTGGTCTTGCTAAACACTGAGGCTTACGTTTATTCCTTGCTGACTGTCTGACGTCCTCACATAGATGTGTGCAGTAGCCCTTTGCAGGTGCTTTCTCTGTCTTTTTATCCTTTTACTGAAGTGAAATAAGACTTGGTTGCTAGATTTATTCCACATGTTTATGCAGCAAGTGTGACTCTTTATTCCCCCAGTGTCTGCTCTTTATTGTCTTACCTGACTTTACCTGACCTACATCTGACTCTCTATAACTACCTGAAAGGAGGTTGTAGCTAGGTAGGTGTTGGTTTCTTTTCCCAGGTGATAGGATGAGAGGAAACAGCCTCACGTTGCGCCAGAGGAGGTTTAGATTGAGTATTAGGAAAAATTCCTTCACTGAAAAGGGTTATCAAGCACTGGCAGAGGCTGCCCAGGGAAGTGGTTGAGTCACCATCCTTGGAGTTATTTAAAAGACGTGTAGATGTGGTGTTTAGATATATGATTTAGTGGTGGACTTGGAAGTGCTAGGTTAACAGTTAGACTCGATGATCTTAAGGGTCTTTTCCAATCTAAATGATTCTGTGATTCTGTATTTTCCAGATATGTAGTACTCAACATATTCTAGGTTTTATCTGGACTCTAGAATTTATCCTAAGGAAGAATCAAAGGAAGCAGTGTCCCAAGTTACCTGTTTACTCTGCAGTCTTCCAAAGAATAACGGTCTGGTTTGTGGTTTATTACTAAAATGCAAGAGTGAATGTGGGATTGTACCTTAAGAAAGCATGGGATGAGGGAGTTTTTCCATTGTCTAGCTGCACTATTTTCTAGTGCAGCTGCACTGTTTTCCTTGTTGGAGAGGTTTTTGGTCCATACTTTATATGCATAATGGAATATGCTAGATTAGCTATTTTAATAACTGAGTTATGAAAATTATAATTATTAATTACTAAAACCTAACAGTTTTTTTTTATTTCAGATGTTACATAAGTTCATCTACAGTATATTGCTCCAACTATATGCAATGTTACCTTACAGTCCCACTTTGTATGTTGATGATGTGAAGACTGATCCAAATTTGTGAAGGGAAATGCCTGTTGCCACCCAGGGAGAAAAAGATATAAAACTTTGCTTTTAACTGTCAAGAAAGAATTTTTCAGGTCATTGGGTGTATACTGTCTCCAGAGTCATGGGATCCTGGGCTTCTGGAAGAGTGCAGTCTCTTATTCTGCATACTTAGTACTTCAGCTAGTAATGTGTGTATCTTATTTGTGGCCCTGAACTGGTTGCAGAAATACAACTTGCACTGAACACAATTCTTTAATTAAAATATTGGAGGCAACATATGGGGAAAAAGGACTTTTTCTAGGTAGAATAACTTCTTCATTGATAAGGTTAATCTAAGTTGGTATAGACCACTAAACAAATTTTGAGTAAATACTTCTCTTGAGTTTCACAAAATGAAGGAGCTTTATTTCTTGTTTGGTACTTGTTCATTTTGTAGTTCCCTTCATTTGCTTTCTTTAAAGAATTTTAAAGTGCAACAATATCAAAAGCTGTCTACATTAAAGATTTTATGTAAATGGATTTATTGGCATTATGTTTTGACTTGCAGAACAGAGCAAAGTAGCTGGTCCACCGTAAATGGGCATCCTCTTTCATTATTTCCTTATTCGCCTAAATTTTTCCTTCAGTATGTATCCTCAAATGAAACCTTTTGAAAATATCTGATTAAAAATGTCAGTTAAAATACCTATTTTATTTAAAAATACCCATATGCATTTTTCTTCTCTGCTTTTGTAAAGTGTAGTGGTGTGACTGCTTTGGTTAGTTATGGCAATTCAGAGATACGTGAAGTCTTACACGGACATGAAATAAAGAACCAAATTACCCAGCCTTCAAATACGACAAGGCAGACTTGTTTCTACTGTAGTAAGGTAAATTTTAAAAATAAAATCCAGAATAGATTCTTATGTAACAGATGATATCAACTTGCTAAAATTTCTTAAGCTGTTCAGTAAAAATTTAGAGAAATTTTTTTTAAGCAGCCTAAGATTTCATATATTACTGAAAATAAGTTGCTCGCTAAAGAGGGCAACTGTAGTTTGTGAGTCTTTTTTCATATTGCACATCTTTTTAAACTCGAATGCTTTTATCTCATCTTTCTTACTCACACACACCTTTGGTGAAAATCATCCCTATTTTTGGATCATGATAGCATCTTTGTTTTGGCCACTGGTCTTGGGCCAACATATATGTCTTTTCTCAGAAGTGCAGCACTCTTGGCACACTACTCTCCCAATGTGAAACATATTTTTGCTGCTTTGGAGACGAGAGACAGTTCAATAAAGATTACTAGTGACTTTTGTTACATTACTACATTAGAGTATGTTGAGACAAGAGATCTCCAAAATGTGCCATGAAAACAATGAAATAGGAGAAAAAAGAAAAATATTAAAATTCCTGAAATATGGTAGAGAAAATGAAGCCTCTATTCAAATCCAAATACAACTAGAGGAATATGACTCATAGAGTAGGAATCAATCTGCGTGCTGTCAGTAAGGTTGGTAGTAATGAACTGAACTTACAGCATCTGTCGTCTTATATCCATTTCCTGCTGTCAGTTAAAAGATGAGGAGCCCTAAAAGAACTAATTTATAACCACTGTGGTTAATTCTGCGCTGTTGTGTTTTCTGCTTTCCACATGGGAACCTAATGAACTGCATGCAAATGGCAGTATTGCTCATTAAATTTCAGGAATGGTAATTTCTTATGATAACTATATGTATTTATAATAACTAGTTCCTGTGTATAATAAAAGATAGTGTCTTCCTCAATATAATATTATAAGGCAACATGGAAATGAGCAGTTCGTATCCTGAAAACACAAAAATATTTATGAGTGTCTTCTAAGGATACGACAATTTCTACTGGAATATGGTTTAGGCCTTGTTAGGAAAAGTAGTCAGGAATGTATTTGCTGTTGAAATCGCTGGAATTGGAGCACATACCAAAAAAGGTATCTGCATTTTTTCCTGAATTAGGGCTTT
>VYZM01012709.1:58159-87540 GCA_013398915.1 Dromas ardeola
GAGGAAAGGCTGAGAGAGCTGGGACTCTTTAGCCTGGAGAAGAGAAGGCTGAGGAGAGACCTTATGAATGTTTACAAGTATCTCAAGGGTGGGTTGAAGGAGGATGGAGCCAGGCTCTTTTCAGTGGTTCCCAGTAACAGGACGAGGGGTAACGGGCACAAGCTGGAACATAGGAAGTTCCGTTCAAATATGAGGAAAAACTTCTTTACGGTGAGGGTGACAGAGCGCTGGAACAGTCTGCCCAGGGAGGTTGTGGAGTCCCCTTCTCTGGAGACTGTCAAGACCCGTCTGGATGCAGTCCTGAGTAATGTGCTCTGGGCAATCCTGCTTTAGCAAGGGGTTGGACTAGATGATCTCTAGAGGTCCCTTCCAACTCTGAAATTCCGTGATTCCTTGAAATATTTTTTGAATACCACCATAATTGTTATCTTTCAGTTTGTTTACTTCTAACTCTTCCATCCCTAATGCAATTTTGTGATGCCCACATGCACACTGTCCGGTGCTTGGCTTTTGGCCTGTGGGTAAATACTGATTGTAAGAAAAATTAAGGATGATGTCCTGTTTGGTTTAGTTTTCCACTGCAGGGATAAGAGAATCTGTAGTATTAACTAAGTAGTGTGCAAACTGATACATTCCAGATGAAAATTTCTGTGATTCTGTAATTTACCAGGTGTTCTGACTCTTTCATATCAATTTTAGGAGACAGTTACTTTATTTGAAAAAAGTGAAATGTATTGACTAGGAGTTTTTCCCTCAGACTTGGGGGAGTTGCTTGCATTGTTAGATCATTTCTGTACTGCTATCTGATGTGGGGTGTGACTTGTCATATTATTGATGCTTCTGAAACACTGCTGTTCATTTCTGAGTATGTACTAATGATTTATCTGTGTCAGAAATGTTTAGACTGCGATATTAAAAATAATAAAATGGACAACAAGATCTAGACAATCTAACATAATCTGCTGTTTGAATGTTCATGCTTGTGTATGTCTGAATTAATTCAATTAATTAAACAGAAACTTTTTTGACGTTTTCATCCAAAATCATTATTCTATTAAAAAAATTGTAGACAAAAGCCATTTGATGCTAAATCAAGAGAATTTCTGTCATCTAGTTATGCAGATGTTTGTATATTAAGAACGTAGGTGTCATGCATTCCTTCAGTTGAAGAGTGTCAATATTGCTTAAAGATTATAAACTCTGCTGTCTTGTCACATCATTAGGTATCTTATTACTTGCTTTGTTAATAAATAGCTTATTTTGTCTCAGGCCTTGATTGTTTTTTATAGTTATTAACTAGCAGTTTTATTTCATTTTTCCTTCAATATAAAAATACTTGATACTAGTTGGGATGGGGTTTGTGAATAAAACTAATACATTTTGCTAGGATTGATAGTTGGAAAATTCAAACAAGCTAAATGCATCTAATAGTAAACACTGAAAGGTTAAATTGTATAGTTCATTTATATGTAATATAGAGTAATATGCATTTTTTTCCTCCATCGCAAGTTGGAAAGAGCTCTTTATGATAAATAAAAGTTACAAGAACAAAAGGTTGCTGTCTTTGTGAGCAGAACAGGGAGTGCTAAAATTAGTGTAAAAAAGTGTTCAGTGTGCTGGATTTGCTGATCTAGGGTAATATAGCTTGGCCGTAGGATGACCGATGAAGATAGAGAATGTGTCTACTGGGACGAAGATAAAAAGATAATTCTATTTTTGGAAATATTTCTATAATACGCAGGGCAGGCTAAATAGGTGGAACAGTTGTGGTGATTTCTATTAAAAAAAAAAAAGAGAAAATAAGAACAAATCCAACGCCCGTATGATAGTCAGTGCTTTGTTTTGCAAGGTCATTGCAATTTGAAATCTAATAAGAATTGGTGATGCAGAGCAATAGTAAATCAGCAGGCAGAATTTTCTGCATTAAATAACAGAACAAGTACAGTTGCAGTAGGGTATATCCTAAATTGTGAATATAATTCTAACTTCAGCACTCTGGAATGCATTTTTAGTTCAAAGCTGATTGTACCGTGGAATAAGAAAATACGGGTAGTTACCAACATATGGAAATTTATTCTAAAGGAAACAGAGTAATTATTTTAGGCATTTTACCAGATGGTTTGTCATCTAAAAACCGCTTTGCTTTGCTTTTATTTTTCTGACTTTGCAATCAAAGTGTGGGCAGAAGAAATGTATCCTAAAGAAATTTAGTATGCAATAGTGCCATGCTTCAGTCTCCTTATAATACTGGCCTTCCAGTTTCCAAATATTTACCTGGCAGATCTCTGTACATGTTTGTAGTGGAATATGGCTTGTAGATGCCACAAGGAATTACAGGCACACCTACAGCACTACTGGCTGTAATTCTACTGGCTTATGAGGGATGAGGTTTCTATGGTTAGTTGTTCAGTTAAGATAGCCAAATTTTTTTCTAATTGCATTTCACACATAAATAACATTGACTGTGTTCCACATAAGACTAAAATAATTGTTTTGCATGAGGTGTGTCTGCGGAGTTAGGAAATATGTAAATATTTCAGGTCTTTTTTTACAAATCACAATGTGAGGAAGTTGTAATTCAGACAGTCTGAAGGTTGTTCCTTTCCTTTTTATGTTTTCAGGATCAGCATTCCATGCTTTATCAAGATTCAAATCCGTTGAGAACATAAATTAAAATGAAATTACTAATTATTTTGTCCTTACTTGGCATTTTTGTGTACAAGAAATTATTCCTGAATGTCTTCATAAAATACGCAGTCTGTTCCAGCAAAGGCTAATAGAAAAGTAACAGAAGTGTGACAAATCAAGCTGGAAATATATTGGCAAAGTGACGTGACAAAGCTTGTTCAAGAGCCACCTATTTTTTTCTTACTTTTTAGTCTTTCACTTTTTCCAAATTCAATACTAATCCACAAGCCCAGAAAGACAAAGATCCCTTAACATTTCTCTGTCTTGCAGCTTGCAGGCTTCGCTTTACTCTCTTGAATCTATTGAGGGCCAGCGTGACGAGCCAGAACTGAACTGACATTTAACCTGACTGTACATAGTCTCTAAATTCCAGTAAAACTGTCTTGGGCACTAATTCATTCCTGGTAAGCTGTTTTTTGAAATTAAAATAATTAAATAAAAGTGAAGCTGTTGGAGAAATGACAGCTTTGGGTATAATTAAGTATTATATTTTGTGTATACTTGTGTTTTAAACACAATTTTTTTTTTCTGGCTAATTATTTATGCAGGTGTTGACACTTTGAGTTGAAACAGTACATTTTACTGCATGCATTGTGTTAGGCTTTCTAGAGATCTGTCCCTTTGTTCCATTTGATATGGCAAAAGCAGATAGTGAAGCAGAATTCAATCTTGCTGAAAGCAGTAATGAGCAAAACGGTCTATCTGATTTAAATGGGAATTTAATGTTTCATTTACTCTTTTTTGTTGTTGCTGTCACAAAAAGTCAGTGATTCGTCAGAGGAGACCATAAGAATAAAAGTAACTTTATATGTATTCTTGTATCTCTCCACCCCTGAGGCTTTAAACATCATTTCAGTACCATTTCACAAATCCAGACCTATTTCTTTTAAGGATGAAGACCATGAAGATTTAGTATGTGTCTGGTTGTGGTAGTGTTTGTCTTTGTCTTTTGATTTTAAGACCATAAATGGTATTTCACTTCTGCCTTTTTTAATTTTTTGTTTTGTTTGTTTGTTTTTTTCTCTGCCCTTCTTTTTTTTTTAACCGATGTTTGGTCCTGGAATTCCAGGAGGTATTGGTAGACGATGCATGTCAGGAACAATTAACAAAAATTGACTGGAGTTCCTCTTAATCAAATGCAGGAAGGTTAGGATAATGAATTGGTTACCACCAAGAGATACTGTTCCTTCCAGATGAGCTTGTAATTAAGCATCAGATCGTTGGAGCTGGGAGAGAAGATTGTATGGATTTGGTAAACTAGCAAAGCAGACTGTAAGGCTGTAAAAGAGGGAAACTTTTTCTTCAGCTATTTTTTGGAGAGGAGAGTGGATTTTACAAGCCTAAATATAGCAAGAAAGCTTAAGGAATGACTTGCAACCCAAGTATCCTACTGTAGTCTGCACAATGGAAAAGGGATTTTGTTCACATGCTGTTGTTTTTCCACCAATTGTACTTCTTTTCTTTCATTTTCACCTAGTAAAGTGGGTGCATGTGTGAAATCTCAGTGTTTGAGCGCTAATTGACATCATTGTCACTTCATTTTCAGAGGTAAATGGTGAGATAGAAGTCCACGGTGAAATCACCTTTGAGGACATCTGAGAGATTTTTCTCATGTAACAAGTACATGGACATTTGGATGACGAAGTACTCCAAATGAGAAATTAAAGAGATGTTGGGGGTGCATTTGAATGTGTTCTTAAGAATTTGGACCCAGAGAGGCAGTGTTAAAACGACACGGTAAATCAAATGCTACCGAAACCCAGGCTTCTTTATGAAGTTTAGCATGTTTGTGAATAACGATCAGAATTGTATGGAGGATAATGGAGTTATTGACAGATTAATTCCTAATACCTGTTAGGCAAGGTTACAGTATTTTCTAGGATATTTACTTTTTCTCTTATTCTGAGTCATATTTTGATTTTGAAACTGACACCGCTTTACTCAAGGATGCAAACATACATAAATGCCTGTTGCTCATTAGTGGTTCAGTTCCAACGTATGTTAGATCATCAGTTGGATAAAAAAAAGATGAAAGTAGGAGGGTCTAAAAATCTGTAGTCTTTAAGGATGTAATTGGAGATGTCCCATGATGGTACTGCAATTATAATGCATTTTAGCATTTATAGAGAACTTACAGAAAATGTGAACAAGAAGCAGTAGTAGTATGCTTGGAAGTTTCACAAGAAAGTTTTTTGGAAGGTGAGCAACAGCCTGATTTTTCCAGAACGGGAGAGAGATGGGACTAGATCATGATCAGATTGTTTCTGTTCCAAACCATAGGTGTCAATAGTTCTAAAAATTCTTTCTATTGTGTGCCCTGCAATAGATGGATTTTTGTATTCCTCCTACATACTTATCTTGTAAGTAAAAGTAATAATGGAAATCTTATATGGTATACCTGCATATTTTTGGCTTTAATGGTTTAGAATTTAACTTTTTTTCCTCTTTGTCTCTTGAGACTAACATTTCAGAAAGTAGCACTTGTGCTACTTTGCTTTTTGTTTTAATGTAAACAAGTGATAATCTATGAGTATTTTGCACCTGAGTGCTTCAAGAACACATCTGTAGGTGGAGATTTCAGGTTAAGAATGCAGTACCAAGTCTAGCAAGTATTTAGGGCTGACTCAGTTTTTAAACGTTTACATATTCTTATGTAAAATACTTGTATTCTTCTGTCCTTGCAATACAAATCTATTTCTTTGGCCCAAAGACTGCAGCACTAGCCATATCTGTCCCTCTATTTCATCTGTAACTCAGTGTCTTGTTGCAATAGAGAAAAGAATCCTGAACTCATGATTCATCATCTTTAATATTAGAAAATCAGACTGATTCTGTGACTAGATGTTTTGATTAATACTTCTTTCTCTTGTATTGTCCAAGAATGTTTTTTGTCTTTTCTGGTCAAATTCTCTTAGCTTCTTTTGTTCTTCCTCTAGACTCTCCCTCACCGTATTTATTTCCTATCCTATTTCAGAGTCGTCCCCCTTCTACATTAAATAGGAAATTACTTGATAAAAGAACTTTTTATTTAGATTTAAAAAAATAAATCTTACTTCTCAGAAAAATACTTTAATTGTGTCTTTAATTCAAGAAGAACTTCTGTAAGGCAAAAGGCAAGTATATTAATGGGAAGAGGTTTGCCAGGGTTATTGTTTAATTACATCATGGTTTTCAAATTTTTTTGACTTTCAGTGGAATCTTGAAGGAACACTGTAAATCTGAAAGGTTTCCTGAGCATAAGGAAGCAGACAAGATGCAAGAAAAATGAAAATTATTTTCATTTTGCCTTTCTTGTCCATATTCTTGTTATCCTTTTAACTACTTGTCTGAATTAAAATTATTTTTCAACCAACTAACCGTGAGGGAACAGGGACTAATGACAAAATTTATGCCACAATGAGGTTATGCTGTGTTTTACCATTTTGCAAATACAGCATTAAGAATCTTATCCTACTCCATTGCACTTTCTGTCCTCAGAGGGAATGGCAGTTGTGTAGTGTCTTAAAATATCATGTAACCTGACACAATAAGATACGTAGGATATGGCACAGCAGGGATTTAATGAGCCATTTTTTTTATCTTTCACAGAAGCTTCCTGCAAGGCATACCAGTAGCAGTGGTTTAAAAATGTTACATTTCTTTTCCTATTTTTTCTATCTTTTTTTTTTTTNTTTTTTTTTTTTAGTTTGTTTTAGTATAAACATATTGCTGAAGGTCAAGGATAAAATACTGATGCAAGATGTGTACGTGTAGTTCTCAATAATTTTAAAAAATGTTTGACATTTGTCAAAAAATGCTACCTCATCCTGTGACATAAATACATGCGTGTACAAATTGAATTTTATGTTGAGTTGGATATATACTATTGTGCAAAATGTACTATACTGTTTTGCTGTTTGTAGACTCAGTGTTTAGCTGCCTATTCAAATGTTTCCTAAATCACTGTCTTTCAATATAGTTACAATAGGAAATGTAGCATTTTTAATATTGTGACTAACACTTGTATCGGAGCGAAGCATTATGAGCAACAGTATACAAGTGCCTCACTAATGCATGTGACCTGGAGGCAATATGCTGGGTCATAGCTTCAGAAATAGCCTAGAATTCTTTTATAGTAGCAGGAAATATTCCCTTGAATTCTTGTAGCTGTTTCCAAAGGAGGTAAATGCTTCAATCTCTAAAAACCTGATCATCTGGAGAAAAAGAATATTCATAAACACTTCTCCTTACCTCTGGACTGCTATCAGACACTTTTGTGTGTCTTGTTACCTATTATATCATAAATCGGTATGGGAGAGAACCATTCAAAAGCCCTGATGTTTGCTACCAGAATGGAATGTTTTGTTGTAAGAATTAATGGAATCTTGCAAAAAAACCCCACCCAACAACCCACATAAAACTATTCAAAGTGCAAGCATGCATACAGGACTCTAATTAATAAAAGACTGCGAGAGCTACATGTGGGAAATGTGCTTCTGATGCTATTGTCTTTGTATTCAATACAAAGCTTCCCAGCATGATTGTGATAAGATTTGCAAATCCTTACTCTCCTGATTTGTGTGGGTAATTATCATACATGTGTTCAGGAGAATGGTGATGTGACAGAACCTCAGAGGATCTGTGTCTAAACCAGTAAAGGCAATCGATTTTGTCCTTGAATAGAGTGAGTAGAAAAAGAGTTATATGTCATATAGATAGGAAATGACATATAGTGGCAAAACAAATGAGGATCATTAAAGAGTTGGTTTTAGTATTTTGATTACTATGATGAAAGGACCAGAGAAAAAAACCAGGTAATATCGCCATACCAGTATATAAATTCAAGGTATACCCACATCTCTGGTGGTCTCTCCTCACCTCAAAAAGGGACAGTGAATGATAACAAAGTATATGAAACAACTTCCGAATATCTAGGACTTTTCTTATTCAACCTCTTTTCCAAACACAGTTACGACAGAAGTCTCTAAAATCATGAGTGATGTGATGAAGAGTGCAACATACTTGCTAAATATCACAAGATAAGCAGTAGGGACATAAAATTACCAACCATAAAATTTAAATCAGGTGAAAGGAGTGTTTCCTTATTCAGCACAGAGGTTCTACAGTTTAGTTATTGCCATAGGATTTTTTTAGATGCCATGAAGTAATGCTGAGTTCAGAAAGTGATAAATCTAATTCATAGCACCAAACATTAAGAGACTGGGCCAACAGCCATAAATCAATATTGGGATTATTAGCTAAGACAGCAGATTTGAAGTCATTCAAAGAGAGTAATAAAGGGTTTGGAGAAATAAACACATATGGGGAATTACCTGTGATGTAAGTTTCAACTTGACTGGATACAGACTAATTCATGAGGATAAACCATCAAAAGAGAAATTTGTATGAGTGAGAGAAAATATAGAATGGCATTGCTTAAAAAATACTCTTGTTTCTAAAGTTTATAGTGGACAGCAAAATGACAGCGTGTATGCAGTGTAGTTTGATGACAGATATAAGGTCATTTGATATATGACCTTGTGAACTCATAGGAGAGCCTATTTAAGTCACAGCCCTGCTTTCTACAGTGCTGGAAAAATAGGCTTTAAAGTATTGTATCTGATTTTGTAGATTCCAGTGTTTAGACCAACTGAAAGAGAGACTTAAGCAAAAAATCCGTATAATAATTTATGCCCGAAAGGGACAGGGCCCCTTCATTTGTGCCCTTTCATCTACAGGGGGCACAAATCCTGTCATTTCTTTTAGGAACTGTTCATTAATTTTGTAATGTATTTGGTAAGAGCTATGATCTTTAGGGCAGATTTAATATTATAGATGATGAGTTTATTGCTGGGAACTAGTGAACTGAAAGTCAACTCATTTTACCATTTCTACATGTGTCTTTCATCATGTTGAACAATGAGCACACATGGCATCCTGGAGGCGCCAGTAAGAAGATCTTACAACAAAAAACTTTCTGGTTGTTATCGCTGATGTGACAGAGAGAAGAGAAATAGTAAACACACTGAGGAGTAATTCTCCTATTTGTAACGACAGGCTCCCTGTAACTTGCTGCAGGAGACCTAGGATTGCATAACAGTGTCCCAGAGAGGCGGGCTAAACACCAAGTTTCTATTTCCCTAGACCTAGAGATTTTAGAGGTTTAGTTTCCTGTTTTGAATTGTCCTAGCAGAAAGGCACGGTCATTTGCACCAAAGAAATGAAAAGTCTGTGTATATAACTAGAAGTTGTGAGAGTGATTGAGAAGCTGAAATTACAAGAGAATAATCAAAACCTGACATTAGACAAATTGTATTGACATAGGCTAGAAAGACAAAACCCTGAACAACTGTTACTGTATATGTCAAGGGAAAAATGATCATCCAGTTTCTTTTAATACAAATTTTAGAAGGTCTTTTGGACCATAAGATAAATTTGGTTTTGAAAAATAGCCCCCAAAAGGTTGTTTTACTGACTGGGCAAAACAGCTGTTTTAGATGAGGTTAAAAGAAGCGCTGTCTCTAACCACTGAATATAAAGACCTATTTTATGCATCTGGCTTATTCTCAAGGTTCAGGCATATGCTGCTGTTTCCATACCTTAACAAGTTACTGTGTGTTAGCTGCCATGAAATAGTTGAGTTCACTATTAGCCTCTCATAAAATGTGAAATAAAATGTTGTAGTTTAAACTGCCTTCACAGAACAAAAATCACAGGGGCAGAGAGTGTGAAGATGGGAATGACTGTCAAGATGAGTGAGTGATGGTGTTTAAACAAGGAGGAGCAGAGAAATTTTGGGCTTTTATCTCTGTTCCCAACATTGTTCAAATATTTAATCCAATTATTTGTTGCAGTAAAATGATAAATTCTTCAGGGATTAGGAACTGGATGTTGATTTGAAACTCTTTGGACATTGCTCATTATGTGCAGGCAGGTACTTTGTTATGAGATAAAGATGCTGACTTTTCTATACTGCCTCTGACCCTGTCTTAAAAGAAAAATTACTTGTGACCAGAAAACTGTTTAGGTTCCTAATCCAAGAAAGAAGGCTGTGAGTCCTTGTCTGCTGTAACAGCCAGTATCTGAAAGCAGATTCTTCACACTGGCATCCCTTTTCACCGATTCTCTTTAGATGTCAGTTCTGCTCAGTGTGTTGATTATATTAAGTACTTGATGTATAACCCCCAATAATTATATTAAAAATGTAGCTAGGTCTTGGAATTCTAATCCCGAGCCTGAATGATTAAAATCAAATGTATATTAATATACAGAGGAAAGAGTTTTTACAATAGCAATTTTGGGGAATAAATTAATCTGACGCAGCAATACAGAGAATGCATACTGAGAGAATGCATTCATGCGTTCGCAATTTTTTTCATCTTTCTTTCAGTATTTCTCAAATTAGACAGTATTTTAACTTTTGATCTGGCATGATGTTTAAGTACGAGAAACAAGAAAAAAATCAGGAGTCCACATACCTGTGATTTACTGTGTTGTCAGTAGTATGTCACAGAGTGCAGTAATCTTGGTTGTAATGCTATTTGTTCGAAAGCGCTGGAGGACCTATATAATGCTCATCTATTCGACCAGGTGGTCAAATAAGCATTATTTGATGAGCAGAAAATAAGCATTTTCTGTTTTATTGATTGCCAAATGTCTCAGCTGGCAAAACGTCTCCTTTCTGATGTATTGTGGTTTGAAATTATAACTACTTCTTCTTTTCAAACACCCCAAAGTTTAATTGTTTTTTCATACTTCATTTGGAAAATGTGGCATCAGTGGACTGCTGTTTATATCACATCTCCTAGATTGTTAAAGGTGTGTTTATTATCTTCTCCTGTTTTCACAGCCTCTTGTGGGCAAAAAGCTATGAGAGTAGCCCGTTGTCACTTCTATTGAATTTTTCAGGATTTCATGTGGTGTTGATGGTTCGACTGTGCAGTTCTACTGCACAACTCTGTTATTTCACTCCTCTTGTTCGAAGAAGAACTGCATGCCTATTTTGCTGTATCTCATCTAGAAAATGTCTAAAGCCTCAGACTTCTAAACCAAGAAATGTCATGAGTACTTGAACTAATGAAGTCTTGTTTTATATGAATCTGTGTCTTGAGGTTGATTGATGTTGATGCTAAAGAAAATTAGAATGTTGTTTCTGTTCCCGTTGTTTAACTTTTTAAGGGTGCTCTTTCTTTTACCTATCTTGCTGTATAATAAGTGAGAGCTTATGCTGTGGTCTTTTTGCCAGTTAGAGCACTTATACAGGCTTGATCCTCTATGTAGCTGCTTGTTCATGCAATGGAAGTAAAAGAAGTTTAATTACTTCTGAGATCTCTAAAGAACTATCAAATCTGGTTTGTTCACTGGGGTCAAAATTTGTAAGGATGGACAGACAGGTTGTGTAAAACTTGACATACCTGAATAGAGGCTATAGTGTGCTGTTTTTTAAACAGATAAAAATTTAGGAATTCAAGATCTTCCCACTTTCAGCAGGATAAGTAGTTTCTTTGGTCAGTTTTGAAAATCCCAGTAGCAGAATGTTTGGGATTTGTGTTTCATAAATGTATTTATTTGAACTGTGTTCCTCCCTGGGCTAGTCCTGATCTCATCATAACTCAGAATATTCATGGCCAAACTTTAAGATTTTGAAGTAGTATTATTAGCCTTGGATTAGAATGTGACCCATAAGCTTACCTTCAAACTTAAATTCATTAGAATTAATTAATGTTTAGTTTAAAAAAAATCTTTCAAAACCTTTTGCGTGTAGGAACATTTGCTTGTTTTTTACAGAATACATGTTGGTTTTAGGTCAATTACTGACTTCTAGAATAATAAGAGAGTCTACTTACTTGATTTCAGCTCCTCACAAGTGAATAATGTATTTGAAACTAACAGAAAGTTCATTCTAGAAATAATGTTATGAATTTTCATATCATTACGTATCTTAATTTAATATTTTGTGCACCCTACTGTTGCGTAAGAGACAATGCTTCAAAAAAGGGAGAACAATATTAAGAATAAAGACACTATTGATAATTCTTTCACTGTGTGATGTTTTCATAATGAAATAACAGCATAAGATCTAAACAAAAAAATGTATTGCGTTACTGTAACAAAGTTAATGCTTTGTGTTCAGAATTGCCCCCTAGTTTTACCACTGGTAATGAGAGTGCTACTGGAGTCCTATTTAACAATTCTATTGTAGGTTGCCAACCCTTACCGAGAATAAAATGAGATGATGTTGAGGTAAAAACCCTCAATGATAATCTTCACAGATCTATTGGTACTCCTTAGATCCTTTCTGATAAGTAGCTGACCTATCTTCAGGATGGATATTCTGACATAATTTTGTTTTTAAAAAGCTTCTTTGCTAAACATGGGTGTTGCTCAAAACCGCAGTAAGTTGGCTTAGTTTGTCTACTTGAAATGTAATGTTAAATCCACTACATCCAGACAAATAGCAAACAATTTGAATGACTTTCCTAGGAGGATAAAGGAAAATACACAAAAAAGGTATTAAAAATAATTTGATGAGAAAAGCTGAGAAAAAAATTTAAGGTGATTCTCAGTAATTATGTACATGCTTATATCCAGCAGTACTCTGTGATTAGGGTGAAGTAGATATTTTCCTTTGTTGGGGGAGAGGGAAAGTGATCTCAATTTATTTTTTAGTTATTTCAGTATGCCTCGAGGTAAGAATGTGCCTGGAGGTAGGTATAGCAAAGCAGTAGATATATGGTAACTTATTATGCAAGGGGAACTTAGCCATTTGCCGGAGCTCTGTTTTTAAAATCTATCATGCTGTTTAAAATTTGCCTTGTTATGTTTGCCGGTTTTTCAAATAGATTTGGGCAGCCATGCTTTGGTTCTCAATTAAACAGACAATTTCTTTAGGCATTTTTTTGCTGCTTCACTGAAGTAAAGAAAATGTTTTATATCCATTTATTACATTCGCTGGCAGTTTCATTAATCTGAATATTCAAAACTCATAGAATGAGAATGGCAGCTTGGAAGCAATCCAAAATGCTTACGGTTAACAGGGTTTCAAAGAGTGTTGTTCTGAATTATCTAATAAAGGTTGCAGTTCTTTATTAGAATTATTGATGCCTTTCTTGATGGGTTGGGGCATTGAATGGAATTGCTAAAGGAAAACCGTAAGTGTTTACTTCTAGAAAGAAGTTGCTTACATTGTAGTTTCAGCATGATACAGTTCTTGGTGTTAGCCTTCTAAATCATGATTAATTCCAGTTCTCTGTTGCAGCTTGTAGTTAGTTTCTAATAACTGACGTAGCTGCCATATTAATGTTTTATGCAATATATAAATGTTTTGTCCTCCTTACATTGCTTTGAGGGATGGGAAAGCAAGCCCCGATTGCTCTGGTTTCCAGGACTCTGTAGAAAGCACTTGCTGTTACATTGTGGCCTGGCCATTCTTTGAAGTCCATCATACGCAAGGCTCAAATTGTTGTAGTTCATAGCACATGGCTACTTGTTAGTATGAAATATCGCCATACTGGCACTTTTTTTTTTTTCTTCTGACAAATTGTGACATTCCAATTCCTGTATGGACTGGCTGGTATCTGATCAAGGTGCAAGTGGTCACCGCATCCTGAGAGGCAGTGTTTCACTAGGACATAGTCCTAGTTCTCCACAAGTGGTAGAAGCATTACTTACCAAAAGTGTTCTTAAACACATATGCACAAGTAATTGCGGGCAGCTTTTCAGCAACAGACATTTAAGGTAGAAATACCTATGTGCACCACAGTGCTGATATTGGTTAATTATTACATTCTCATGAGACAAAAAAATCTCATTCATCCTAACTCTCGTAATCTCAGTGTATTAGCCACTCTTTTTATTTCTATGTTTGGTCAGAGCTGGAAAATTAATGTATTCTTCAACCTACTTGTTTTCAAGCAGATCTTGTTTTGATGAAGAGTATAGTGTCTAAACATGCAATATCAATATGATTTTGCTGTATGTTTGTTTATTATAGATTAATTAGAGAAAAAAATATAATTTAGGAATTTTTCTTAACTTTAAAGTAGCTTTGCTGGATATTTCTCTGAATGCTTCTGTTCATCTGAGCAAAGAAGTGTTCAGAAGAAACCTGAATAGCCACAGAAAGAGACAAAAGGGAAAGAGAAAAGGAAAGAATAAGAAAGAAACAAACCTGAATAACCACAGGTTACAGATTTAGCCTTGCTGTACAGACATTTATTTCTTTATTATATTTATTTGTATTTTACTGCTGCTGGAGAGTTGCTATCTACATCTGACTCTGTGTTTCCCATCCTGAAAAAAATTGCTTTCTAACCAGACAACACAGGCACTGTGAGAAAGGAAATATGATCTCCATTTTACAGTTAGGAAAGAAGCAGAGAGAGAGTCTGACTGTTCTCAGGTCACACAGGATGTCTCTGGGAGAGCCAGAAATTGAACCTACATATGTTTCTTGAGTCCCACTGAGTCACAAGACAGTCTTTTCTCAAAATATCAAAATAGAAGAAACTGTATTTGTTCAATATGCTCATCTCAATGCTTTTTCTGTGGACACTTTTTGGAACTTCTGTTTTTTTTTTTTCTTTCTTTTTTTCTTTCTTTTTTTTTTTTTTCCAATTCAACTTGTTTTCTTGTCTTCCTAGGTGCCATTAATATTTAATGTGTGATAGAATGGGATTTAAAACTTCACTGTGTGAAGGATTGAATGAGAATGGATTTAAATAATAGTTTGAACATAATTAAACCATTCTTTCAAAGAGATTACATTTCTAGATAATCTTTATTGCCATTTGTATGTAAAAGATTTAAATCTGTTTCCTTCTCTTTTTCATAAATTGATGCATATGCAAAGATAGTACGATATTTCAGATGTGCTTATAAGAAAAAAACCTTTTTTCCTACTTACTGTATTAAAACCAAACAGATAATATCTTAGACTGTAGGTTTCAATTATTTTGTTTCTAAAGTATTCAGAAGTTGATAATTTTTAATGTACTGTGCATAGCTTGAAATTGCTGTGTCTGATCCTTTTTCTCTGCTGGTAATATGCAGTGGATCTTCCCATGATCTCTTCCTGGGGAACAGTTGTTTGCTTTTGTGTTGGGGAATTTCTTCAGCAATGTAGGTGCAAAGCTACTGATTTAAATTCCTAAGATCTCTCTTCACCAGAAGACATGAAGAAACTAGCTGTCTGTATCCCAACCAGCTAAAGTCACTTTACATATCTGAAAACCACGACATTTCATCCTGTATCTGGAAAAATTATGTCGGGAAGTCATTGGAGAGTTGGAAACTTTTGGACTCTGTTGGCTTTTAATATCTGAAGCCTGTTTCGGAGGTTGTGAGTGCTACTGGATACATATGTAAAATATCAGCCTTTGACATCATTGCGGCAGCTTGGCTTTGTTAACAGATTGTCATGGATTTAAACAATCCATTGAATTCCTAATCTGAGGACTGGATTTACACTGTTTTTTCCATATTCTACTGATGTTGCAAGCTGGTATAATGTTGTCTGTGATTGTAGGTAACAGCAATAAAAACTGAGCCAAAAGTTAGTTTTGTACTAACAATCTAATAGGAGAATCACAGGTGGAAGACAGGTTTTGCACAGTGTTTAGGAATTTACCTATAGCCTTCTCTTTAGGCTTACCATTCTATTTTTTGAAGCTTTCTGGAGGATCCTTTCTGATGGTCTCCGGGTAGAACCACTCCGAAGAGATGCTGAATGGGCATTAAATGACAAATTGGTGTCACCACAGAGAATACCAGCAGAAAGACCTTGCAGATTTACATCTTGCAGTGTTTTATCTTAAACTGAAACCTTAGGAAACATTTGGACTGGCTGGCAAAAAATCCATGTTTGTGAATGTGATTCTTAAACAAGACTAGTGTTTGTACCATATTTGTGCTGTTCAGTCTCCCTTCGGAAAATTAACTGCAATATGAAGGGCACCTTGGTATGCATCTATTTCAGGATTGTATTGGAAAAATATTCCAAAAATTATAGCAGTCCAGACACATGAAATAATAATTGCATGCAAATACACTTTATGATTTTTAGCTCAGATTTGTCAGCTGCAACTGCTGACTGTGCCTATTTAGTCCCTGAGTGTATTATGAAAACAGACAGACTATTAAATGGAGAAATGGGGCTTAAAACAAGAGAACTAGATACTAAATATAGTTTCTTAATCAAGATTATTGCAATTCGACACCTAAAAAAAAAAAATCTGGAATTTTTTAGTAGTGCTTATATTGTGTTCTTATTTAATCGTGGGCTACATGGATACATATAGCTTGTTTCCTTCTTTTCTCTGTGAACAGTGTTTTAAAATACTATGAACTTCACAAGGAATGGCTAAAAAAGGGCCCGTTTAATTGTGTACTCACAATATAGTTATGTTTAGCTCTCAGTTATGAGACCAAGGATATTGTTTACTTTTTTTCTGTGAGCTTCAGAACTTTGTTGAATATTAAGCCTTGAAATTTTGCTACCTTTTAATTCGGATGTAGCCATGCTGTTCACTGTGTCAAGACATTTCTCAGAGCCCGTGCTAACTATTGCTGCCACTTTGGAGAGGGGTAGAGGAACCACCGAAACATCACAACCAACACAAATCAATCAATTTTATTTCCTCTTCTCTTTTAACTGCTAATCAGAATGAGCTCCCTTTAGTTCAACAGAAAACTTAAGTGCACGAAGGACATCGATTTGTTTTGATACATTTACTGAAAGAAAAATGAGCTTTAGAATTAATAGCAACTAAGAAAAGGGAATGATGTTAAAATCCTGTGAAGTACTTCATAAAACTCAATTTTGAGAAAGTGCATAGCTGAAGTTCTACATCTGCACTCATCTTTTTTGATTCTTTATCTAAATCAGTCTTAGTTATTTTCACTGCTACTGTGTGTGGAAGGTTAGTGGCGATTCGTAAGGCACAAGGTATTCTTCAGTGTGTGGCATGGGCAGCAGAAGCAGTGCTTGTCATGAAGCACATCTATTTCCAGTCAAACAAGCTCAAAACAGTTTACAGCAAATAACATGTATCACAAAGCACTTTTTATTATTTCGCTTGTAAAGTGAGTTGATGTATTCACTAAGGGGAAAGAGTGCCCTTCGTGATTGTTTGAAAATGTTGGGTTCTTTTCTTTCTTCTTACTAGGTTTGCAAATAATAACCTTAACATTTTAGGTGTGATGAGAACAATTAAATTTCCTCAGAATAGAATAAATGTTGATTTGTTAATATAAGGGGGGTTGATGTGAATTTGGATTAATTGTGAAAGAATGAGTAAAGAGTTTATCCAACAACAGGATAGCTGCATGTCTCAAACTCTGATCTAATCCAAGCAACTAGAACATGAAAAAAACTGTTGCAAACAATTTTTTATCTGGGCTTTGTTCACACTTCAACAATTTTTATCTTCAACACTCTTAAAAGAAAAGGAAATTTCTGTGAAAATCTCTGCTACTTGGCAGTGGGAGCAAGCTTAAAATGTAATTGACAATTTATAGAACAGAACTAGGTTTTGTTCCTCTCTGGAAGTTGTTCTTTTCTTTTCTTTTCTGTCACTTAAATATTATTTTGCGGAGAGCCATCTAGAAGTTGTTCTCTGAGAATTTATGTATTCTGTTGATTTGCAGGAGAAAGAGACTTTAAGGAGATAAGCCCATCTGATCCATATTCCTTGATATTTGATATATTAAGAATATATAAACTCACTATATAGTTGAGTTTTAAAAATGAAGAAGAGTCAGAGCGTGATCGTGACGTCTAATGTATCACCTGATATGTATGAGATGTGTCACCATGCAAAGTAAATAACATTCAGAGCTCTAACGGAAACACAAGATAAACGAGTAGACCATATATTTTGGACTGTCTTCCATGGCCTCTAACTCTTCTGCATAATCAGTACAAAATCTGACATTCATCATTAACTGTCTCCAAAGTTAACTTTAATAATGTTTCCCCTGTTTTCTGTCCAAAAATGTTACAAAGGCTGGGGTATACAAAAATTCCAGCCAAAGAAAGAATTCTAGCTAGGGTAAATACTAGTACTGTTTTATATAAGAAGCTGTAATATTAGGATTCGGTGTCCTTGACACAGGGCCTTTGAACAGATGGAAAGATAAAATTCCTAGTGTAGACCCAATACTTGTTTTTATGACATTAATGGTATATAAAGCTTATTAAACTCTTATGCTAATTGAAACAGATATTTAATAATAAATAACTATGGTGCTTTAATGAGAAATATAATACGAAGCATTGCTTATGCAGGGAAGGAGTGGAATATTGAACAGGGGAGAGCTGGGTAACCTTTAGGATTGGAACACATGGATGAAATTTGCACTTAAAGACTCAGAAAATGTCTGTTTCCAGTGATGGGTTATCACTTTGATGTGAAGACAAATTGAGGGAACTGCCTGGCCATCGTAGTTGGTCAAATGATGACAGTGAGTCAGCAGTGTGATTTAGGTCTGACTAAGCAAATATTTCTTAAGTAGTATCAAGGAATCTGTTTCCAGGACAAACAAAATTATTGATGCATTTGCAAAAGGCGGTGCTAAACTTTGGAGTCTGGGGTGCAAAAATGAGCAGGTGAATGGAGAGCTTGTCTTCCACAAGGAGACTGAGCAAGCATGGCTTATTTAGTGTATGAGCTAAGACTTGAGAAGAGTTTGTAGATGTATTCTATAAATACATTATGGATGTAAACATCAGCATAGAAGAGGGAAAAGACATTTAATCTGAAAGTCAATGATGACATAAGAAACTGAGTACAAACTAGCTGTAGACAAATTTTACCTAGAAATTCAGGCAAGCATAGGACAGGATTTTTCCTGCATCATTGAGCTCAGTCTTGTCCTATACTATTACAAATGCTGTTTTAAAAATAAGCACACTTTTGCCCCAACTCCTGTTAGAAAGTTTTCAGCACCAGAATGAATCAGATTCTGAAACTGCTGTCCACTAAAAAAAGTGTGGGCAAAAGGCCCAGCTGTTTTAAAATGGAAGTTGTGTCCACAACTGCTATTGTGTGATGTGGTTAACTCTGATAACACAGAGCCGCTTCATGACCTGGTGATCTGTATGAGTTCTATGCCCTGGTCCTTTTCTGTTACTGTATTAAATTTCTATATTTTTGTTGTTTTCCCTGGATAGGTTATTCTTTTAAGACTGTTTTTGAAAAATGCTTATTATGAACAGTGGCTGTGTTCAAACTTCACATTTATCACTTCGTTTGAATGTGTCAACACTGAATTAGCATTAAATGCTCTGAGAAAAGTGGTTAATATAGATTATTCTATATTCTTTAATCCTTTGAATGTACTTCCTTGAAGATACATCAAAGATGAGCTTGGTTCATAAATATGTTTAGAAGATAAATACAGAAGGGGAAAAGAATCCTGTTTTGTGGTCTTTGTAAAGCTCAGAAATAAATTCTTTATATGCAGTAATTGACCTATATGATGTTTTTCCCAGTTTGTTTCAGATCCTTGTGCCAGCAACCCCTGTCACCATGGTAACTGCAGCACGAGCGGTGATGGCTACCTCTGTCTCTGTAGTGAAGGCTATGAGGGAACAAACTGTGAACATGCATTGCACAGCCTTCCAGTCTCCGAACGGACAGAGTGGATATCACCAAGACAGAGCAGACCAGTCTCATCCACCTTGGAACCTGACATTGTTCTTCCTCGTTCAAGAGCAACTGTGACGTTACCTACATGGCAGCCAAAAGCAGGACAGAAAGTTGTAGATCTGAAATGGGATGAAATAGAGGTGAGAATATTCTGTCTAAATGAAAATGCACAGAAAAGAACTTTTAAGTGTTATCATTGTTGTGTTGTCATTTGTGCGTGATTTCATGGATATCTACATGAGGGGACTGAAGATATGATCTCTGCCCTGGGTTAATATACTAGTAAAATTAAATAAATTAAAAAAAAAGAGATACTTATTAAAAGTAACAGGCTGAGGTTAGCCAAATTGTTGTATTAGGTATTTTTTTGAAATGGGGTAATATTGTTTCTTCCAGTCATTTGTATGACACCATATCTTAAAACATTAAATAAATTCAGGAAACTAAAAATGTTAAAGCAAAACTTCAATATATTTTTTTGCTATTTGCAGTTATAATCACATGATGTTTTGAAAAGTGTGCGTCCCTGCAGTGCTAAGAAAACATAGCTATTTGAGGATTGCTTGTCAATACCAAGCACAAATACAGGCTGGGTGGAGAATGGATTGAGAACAGCCCTGAGAAGAAGGGCTGGGGGGGTTGGTTGATGAGAAGCTCAACATGAACCGGCAATGTGTGCTCACAACCCCAAAAGCCAACCACATCCTGGGCTGCATCAAAAGAAGCGTGGCCAGCAGGTCGAGGGAGGTGATTCTGCCCCTCTGCTCTGGTCTGGTGAGACCCCAGCTGGAATACCATGTCCAGCTCTGAGGCCTTCAGCACAGGAAAGACATGGACCTGTTGGAGCAGGTCCAGAAAAGGGCCACGAAGACGATCCAAGGGCTGGAGCACCTCTCCTATGCAGGCAGGCTGAGAGAGTTGGGGTTGTTCAGCCCGGAGAAGAGAAGGCTCCGGGGAGACTTCATAGCAGCCTTCCAGCACCTAAAGGGGGCATATAAGAAAAGGTCGGGAGGGACACTTTGTCAGGGAGTGTAGTGAATAGGACGAGGGGTAACAGTTTTGAACTGAAAGAGAGTAGATTTAGATGAGATATTAGGAAGAAATCTTTTACTGTGAGGGTGGTAAGACTCTGGAACAGGTTGCCCAGGGAAGTTGTGGATGCCCCATCCCTGGGGCCAGGCTGGATGGGGCTTTGAGCAACCTGATCTATGGAAGGTGTCCCTGCCCATGGCAGGGAGGTGGAACTAGATGATCTTTAAGGTCCCTTCCAACCCAAACCATTCTATGATTCTATGAAAAGTGATTATTATCACTTGCAATGTATTACACAGTGCAAAACTCTAGAGATGCAATGATGGTGGAGGAATCTTTTAAACTTTTGTTGTATCACTTAGTAAAACGACAAACTTAAAAATATCTTGCAAAACTACAATTGGAAAGCACACAATATATGATCCTTAAGAAAAGTGATCTTTGCTTTGTACTCTTTTGTACGCTGTTTTATTAGTAATTCTTAGATGTCTTACATAGATGTCTAGTACCTGCAAAAAAAAAAGTACCAAACTTAACCCAGTTACCATTAAATATTAATGTTTACATGTGAAAACCAAGTATAAATAGAAAGTATGTTCACTCACAAAGAAGAAACGATTATTTATCCCTTCAATTTTTTAATGCATTAAGTTAATTCTAGCACATGACCATCCTCCTTCCTTCTTCTTTGAAGTCCATCACAGCTAGGATGATTTATATCTCTCTGCGTTGTTGTTCTCTTACTTGGAGGTGTGAGACCACTACTTCTACATATGCTATTCCTACAGTAGTTGGTACTGGAAGTCTCCAACCTGATCCAGAGACTACCCACCTATAATAATAGTATGTATGTGCAAAATGCACAGTCTGCCATAGAAGTGAGCATCTGTTTTTTGGTAATGGTAGTGCCATATTTTTGGTTTTGTTTGGATCAATTTAGTACGAGGCAGCGTAAGGGTAATGAAGCTTCTTGGTGAAGAAATATTATAATTTCGGCAGGCAAGGAATTAAAATCTTTGTGACATCTTATTCTTAATGAAAAATGCATTGTAAAGTAATTTCATTTGAGTTTGTTCAAGAATAAATAGGTTAAATGTCAGCTGTATCTGTTTTTGAAGTGTTTCAAGGAGTGTGATTCTTCTGAGGTGTTTTCACACACTACATAATGAGAAAGTGAACAGGCGCAAGTTTAATCCTGGAAAAAGGATATTTTCATCACTCTGCTAGCCCAAACAAACTTGTTAACGTTTTTACTGTAACATTTATTTAAATCAGTTTTTGAAAGTAAAACCAACCTATGTGAAATGCATGTTTGTTGTATTATGACTCTCAGATTATATAGGGCTGTATCCCATTTCAGTCGGAGTTCTGGTGGGCAACGTCTGGAGAACAGAGCTTTATTTCTTGGAATTCCATCTCCCATATCTGTTATTTTACAGTAGAACATATGTCAGGCACCAAGTATGGAGTTTGGAGAGAGCAATGAAGCAGAAACAAACAATGATCTGCTTTTATTACTTAGTTTAAATGCTGTGTCATCTCTGCATGGGTGTTCCATATGTCCTGATCAATTAAGGGCATGCCCTTCTCTGTACCAGATTTCCCTTTTGTGTCTTCCGCAATCCGTGGTCTGGTATTTTATAAGTAACATTTATGCCTGGTTTGCATTTTAGGTAGATACACTAAGCATTTCAGCCAAACGTTGACAAGTGGGTATTTTAATAGCTGAAATTCACCCTTTTATGTGTCTTCCATTACCTGAGAAATACAAATAGGTTATCAACTCTAATTGCATTATTAACACTGACATGGAAATTACTTGTTACCCTATTATGAAATTACTTCTGTTGATATGTTTTTAATATATCATGATGGGTTTTTGATTTTTCACAATCTTTTTAGTGTAGCATAATCACCTTCTGTTCTTTGGAATTCACAGTGAGAGAGTGGTTATCCGAAAGAAAGATATTTCAGTTGCTAATCCAAGACATGGTCTCTGATCTGTATTAATCTAAAGTGAGTTGATTTGCCTGAAGGTCTGTGTTCCAAAGGCTCTTTGGTGGAGGCTTCAAGAGTAAAGAGTTGAGTGCAAGGCAGGAAAATACTACCTTTCCTCATAGCTGTAAAAGCTTTGCAAAGCTTGATCCTTTCTTGCCCTCTTAAAAGGAAAAAAATAAAGCAACTGTAGGTTTTGTATTGCAAAAATCTACTGTTTTGATCTTTCTTGAGATTCAGAGGCAACAAAGGCTGCTATTATTATGTTGTGGGTTTCTTTCCTGTTTTTTTTTTTTTTTTCTTTTCTTTAAATCTTCCAAAGTCAGACTGTTTTTCACACTATTCTATACTGATACCACAAGTGAACTAATGTTCTTCATACTCTTTTGTCTGTCTGCTCAGAGAGAAATTTTGCCAGAAACTCTCCAAATGAAAGCTCTCCCTGTCTTGCAAAGACGAAATTTCCATGGAAGCTTTTTCAGGAAGTTTTGGAGACTCAAAAAACGAACACCTGAGAGAAGTGAACTCTCTGAGAGGCATGATATATGGTTACAGTTGGACATTTTTTTTTTCTGTATTCCTTAGATACTAGGGATATACTTGGCAGTGCTTGCTTGACTGAACTTTCTTGGTAACATCTGCACCAGTAGACAACATACAGATGTCTTTGGATACAGTTTAATTTCTTAGAGAGCTCTTGCTATCAGAAATTAATCTTTTCCTGATATGGAGATTAAGGGCTACAAACACAAGTCATTGAGAGAAAAATATTCATGTCTGTTGTTTTCTTTAATATAATAGGAATTTATCTTTGTGATCAGCTGTTGAAAGAGAATTTTCTTCCTACTTTGGGCAACTAAGTTGTTCCACTTGCAAGCGAGATACATCCAGCAATCCACATTTCCCCAGTCCAGTGATCTTTTGTGTTACAGTGTAGAAAATACATATATTAGCCAATAATTGAAGAAAAAAGAAACCATCTCATTAATCATACTCAAATAACAGATCCAACAAAGGTTTCTGTATACAAAATCAACTGTAAGAATTGCAATGATAGCAATACCCTACTCATATATATTACTTTTCCTTACTAGGTCTCAAACTTTTTTGAAGGAAATCAGTAGTTTTCTTGACATTTTACAGATGGACACACTGAAGCGCAGAGCAGTAAAATGATTTACCAGGTGAACAGCCAGGAATTACAATGCTAAGCACATGAGTCCTAGTCTAACCTCTTATTTATACTGCAGTAATACTGCCCGGATTCAAGCTTTTGGAACTAGTGATTAGAGGCTGCAATAAACTTGTAATTCCTCTTGCAATGGGGACAGCATTTGTTTTACGTGTGTTCTTAGTCAGTAAATTGTAAGCCTTTAAAAGGAGTATAGCTGGGTCAGGTGGAAAATCCTGAGAGAGAATACTCCTGCTCTGCAGCAATGGAATACACTTACGGAATAATTCTGCTTGAAACAGAGATCTTTGAATCTTTGACTGCTTTACGTGTTGCTAAACGTTCATGCCTTTTTGCCAAAATATGCTATGGGTGCAGAAGGAGACTGAACAGAGTCACGGAGGAGAGATCCATTTGAGGTTGCTAAATACATAGAAACTCCATCCTTAGAAACGACAACTTAGGAAAATCTTTGACATGGAAATGAGTGGAGGCTGGAGGAAATATGCTTGACATTGGAGAAGAGAAGGCTCCGGGGAGACCTTATAGCGGCCTTCCAGTACCTGAAGGGGCCTACAAGAGAGCTGGGGAAGGGCTGTTTGCAAGCGCATGTAGCGATAGGACGAGGGGCAAGGGTTTTAAATTAGAGCAGGGTAGGTTTAGATTAGACATTAGGAAGAAGTTCTTTACAATGAGGGTGGTGAGACACTGGAACAGGTTACCCAGAGAGGTGGTGGAGGTCCCATCCCTGGAGGCATTCAAGGCCAGGCTTGATGAGGCCCGAGCAATCTGATCTAGTTGAAGGTGTCCCTGCTCGCTGCAGGGGGATTGTACTAGATGACCTTTAGAGGTCCCTTCCAACCCAACACATTCTATGATTCTATGACCTTTTCTTACCTTATTTTCTTGGGATGCCCTCTTATGATTGCTGTTGGAGTTAAAGTGCTGGAATATGTAGACTTTTGGTTTGTCTTAGAACAGTTCTTATACCTGCATGTAAGATTTGTTTTGGAAGCCTCTATGGCTTTTCTTTTGCTTTTAGAAAAAGATTATACAATTAAGGAGACTGAAGGAAACATAGATTTTGCTTGAATAATCTTAACTTTCTTCAAGGATAAATCTGTAACTTCACTATATCTCCCCTCTACAATATTTGTGTATGTAACTTTCTGTACAAATGTCAGACTGATAGGCAACTTGGTGTAAGCATTCTGGATAGGCAATACCCTTTATTATATTTATTTTCAAAACGCAAAACTAAATGTCTAAAAGCTTAGTATGCTGAAACAAAACTTATGTGAAGAGTCCACAAGACACCTGGACAGCCTCTTCCAGTGTTTGGAAGTTATCTGTTAGTTTACAGAAATATTCATTAATCTCTTCTTAATAGGGTAGTGTGGAATTGCTAAGGCTACTGTGAATTTAGCCATTCCATTTAGAGACTGCTTTTAAGTTTGAGGGAAGGGTGGCGTATTTTGCAAGAAGTAAAAGCCTTCTGCAATTCTTTAAACTCAGGGGAGTAGGATACATAAGAAATGCAAACATGTATCACAGTAGCAGAATGGCTGTATTTTGCACTGTCCAGGATTAGTCTGCCAGTGTTGATAAGGCCTTGTAGAATTACAAAAGTCTGGTCAGCTTTCCAAGAAACATGCTATGAAATTCCATATACAACAAATACCTTCAGAGAACTACTTTCAGTAGTGCGAGAGGCTGCGTATATGTATCCTAGAATAAACGTAGACTTAGAGTCTGTATGTTACTTTTCTTAGCCTCATTGAATTAAAGGCTAGTACACTTAATTTACCAAAATAATAAAGGCACTCATGTAAAAATATTGCCTTGGGATCCATGTCTGTATTTCAGCACTTGTTGAATAACTGTGTATCTCTTTATCCTGGTTGGTGCACGAGGCAGGAGAGCATGTGTATAGTTCATGCTATTTAATTTTTTCAGAAAAGCTGTAATATGGAAGAACTGTCTGTTATTCTCTTCTTATGTACCACACCTGATTTCCTTTGCAATGTCATCTATACTACTGCTATGGCCTGGTAAAATTATCTTCTACCCAAGGCACCGCTGAATGTTAAGGTCCAGGTAGAGATTGTAGGAATAAGTACTCTTTTGGAGATTTCACTCTTGCTTTCTCAAATCGTGACCCAAATCATAGGTCATTTTTTACCCATGTAAAGACTCGGAAAGTTAACACTGTTTAAGCATTTGAAGCAGAAATGTATTTTTTATATATTATGTTCTCTTTTAAAAATAAGAACATGACTTAGATGCAAACTTATGGAACATGTATGTAAAGAGGAATTCTGTATTTCCTATCAGCAATTTGATATTTAAGCATTTTAAACTCTAAGTAATATATTGAAGAGCAGCTCTTAAATACATTCTGTACTGATGTAGGAGCTTATCTTTGTAAGCAGCTCCTAAACATACTTTAGGCTCTGGCAGGTGCATGAAGATTTTGGTTTCTTTGGTGACTATTTTTAAAGTAGCTGCATCATTTGTGTTGTATCTATAAGTCTGTTCCCGAAGGAGCTTCCATGCTGGCTTGAAGGTTCTGTACTATTGAATGCTTCAGGGGAATTTTGGAAGAGTTTGATGTCATTGTAGTTTTATGTACTGTTTTTTCAAGATTGTCTTTAAATGACTTCAGATGGTCTGCGTGCTTTACTTTAGCCATCTCACTTTTTAAATTTTGAAGATGAATTAGGATAGATATTTTAAGTCATTTAAGTATATTTACCAGTGAGTTCTGTTTTAAATATCTCCTACCAGTTTTGGCAGCTTTTTTTTTTTTTTGATAGTGAGACTTTTACAGATTGTTTTCATCTTCTGAGTGTCCTTTCTTATTGTAATGCATTGGTCCTCTTTGCCCTCATTCCTCAATCTTTCAGTTTTGCAGAGAGCTTTGTTAAAACAAGCGAGAGACACACTTTAAAATCTTTATACAAATTTCCCATGGCTGTGGAAAACTGTGTAATTTGTTTCCTAATTCAGGTATCAAAACTGTTATTTTTGTCTCCATAGTATTTGTCTGAAATAGGACACTGCTGGAACCAATTTTGTTCCTTATGAGAGCTGCTGCTTCTTCCTGTGGTTCCCCTCCCCGCCCCGCCGATCTAAATACCATTTTTTTTAATATTAAAAAAATTATAAAATTTCAGTTGTTGTAAAATCCTGATTTTAGTGTCCTACTAATTTAGGTGATTATTTTAGCAGATTTGTAGAGCATGAAGTCAGGGCCAATTACAAATGGAGTTCCTAGATAGAGAAAGACATCAAATGTTACAGATCTCTTAATAGAATAGTTAAAATCCTGCATTTGCATTTCACTCTTCTGATTATCATTGAAATATTTCCTATGTGTGCTTTTCATGCTAGGTAATCCTAAATTCTGATGTGCTTGCAAACCAGAGTCTTTTTGGTTTGTTTTTTCCATTTTCATAAGGTTAAATCTCAGCTCTTGTTATGCAGCCACTTTGTTCAGCTCTTGCTTCCCCAATTTTTTGTCATTTTTTAAATCCTAGTTTCAGAGAGATCAATACCCTGTACTTTACAAACTTCTAATATTGAATAGTAAGGTTAATGAAATGCTTAAATTACATTTTTTCCCCCATTGTGTTCCAAGGTAATAGATGCGTGAAATTGTAAAACTGTATAAACACTTTAAAAGTGAGTGTATTTTTAGATGTAATATAAGATTATGTGAGAATAAACATGTTGATTTCTTTTTTTCCTTTGTTCCAGTAAGCATGTAGTTTCTCAAAGAAAATAAAAATTTAAATGTTGGCAAATATAAGAGTGTTAGCCAAACTAATTTTGGATTCATCGAGCTTTGAATGTTAACTTCATAATTTTGACTTCCAAGATTGAAAAATTGTAATAAATATATTATCTTTTTTCAAAATTTATTTGAACAAATACAATAAAATTGCATCTCACTTTATTTTCACAAACCACACATATGCATATTATATGTGCCAGAGAACTCAACTACGAATCGAGTATTCTAGACATTTTTGGGAAATGTGAATACCGAGTATTTGTCTTGCCCAAGTCAAAATCACCTCTGAGTCCCCTAAAGATTACTTGTATCATATGCTGAACTTGTGGTGTTCATATTTTCACAGGCGTTTCATAATAATGTTTAAAATATGAATTTGAATTTTACTTAAACTTAAAAATTAGATTCTGGCTTTTTCTTCTGAAGTGTGTCAGGTTGCATTTTCACTTTGCCAGTAAGGTTGATGTGAAAAGGTTGCCCATGTATTCTAGATGACTGAAAAAAATAACAAAATTTCAAAATCTGCCTAGCAATTTGAAGATGAAACTGGTAGGTTTTTTTTTTTTTTTTTTTTTTACAGTGTGATATTTCATAGGCAAGCTGATGAAGATACCTGAGAACTACTTAATTAAAACTACTGATGATGTTAATGTAGGCGATAGAAAGACTCAATTATGCCACATAAAAAATTACTTATTTGAAATAAAGGTGTCATTGGAAACGCTAATGGTTTTCAAACTGCCTTTATGAAATTACTGCTTTACGAGATATGAATAATTAAGGAGTCTGTCTGTGATTCCTCTGTGTTGTATGGTATCCTGTATGGTGTCTTGATCTAGTTGATACAGTAACTGATTTCTATGTCTACTGCATCCTTTCGCTCTTGTAATTTTTTTCCATCTGAAAGCACTGTTTGCCCAAGCAACTTTTGCTTGGGAAGAAGAATAATGGGCAAGTGGGAGAATATTTCTTTAAAATAATCTGTGTTTAGAAAAAAATGTATTTCAATTTAGTAGAAAGACAGTATCAGTATTTGCTATTAGAAATCCTTCAAGATCACCTAAATTAATGATGTGATATTTCTTGGATGTGGCAAATGTTAGAGCTTTATTTATTATTTTAAAAGACCAGAAGCCTATTCATCTTTTCCTAAACATGATCTCTTTTAAAGGAAAATGCCTTTAAAAGTTCATGCTTATGTGCAGGAAGTTTTTGTTAAAACAAAAACCTAAAAGGATGTTTGTTGATAGTATAAATGTTTTGGTGAATGTTTTGGTCCATCCTGATTATTTTTAAAAGATCACTGCTGGACAGTTAGTGTTATTGTTTAAAAATTCTTTCATGTTTTCTTTGGTTAGATTTTCTGGTTTAATGTTAACTAAAACTATTTTTATTTTCAGATAACTCCAGATGTGGCTTGTGGAAATGCCAGTTCCAATACCTCTGCTGGAGGCCGGCTTATCTCCTTTGAAGTTCCACAGAATACATCAATAAAGTAAGAATATTTATCATGTGTGATGAAATATAGGAACGCTTTTATTTTAATTTGCCTGGATATTTTAGATAACAGTTTTTCAGATGGGCAGAGTTGTCAAATGGCTAAAAGTATATGAAAGAACTTCAGACAGACTTCAGGCACCTAGCAGTGCCATGACAGCTCTTTGCTTGGTATAATTTTTCCCATATACTTAATGTTTTAAAAGATGTAAGCATGTAAACTGTCTCTGGGCTATTAGAATGCATTAGAAATCAGGGCAGACGTGTTGAAGATGTCAGTTTGGAGAAGATATGACACTTCCTTTCTCCTTCATGCAGTGAACACTTTTTTCCCCTCCTCTTACATCTCAAGATGCACTTTCTGGTAGAAACTGTTATTGTTGACTATATAAATGCATGTATTCTGTTCATTTGTATTTGATTTCTGGATTATTGCTTTGGGTGTCATCATCAGCTGTGAAATCTTTGTGTATGTCCTGCAAACCATATTTCTCAAAAACTTGAATTAATTTCAAACTCATTCTTTTTCAATCAAATACTTACTTTGTTACTTTTAATTAACAGAACCTGACTT
>VYZM01012724.1:0-21665 GCA_013398915.1 Dromas ardeola
AAAAAAAAAAAAAAGACACCATCACCAATAGGATGCCTAAAATGAACGCTGCTAGCTATAACTTGCTTTTCAGAGGTATATGTAACAAAAGCATTCAGGTCTGTTTCACTACTTGAAAGAACAGTACAGTGAGCTAAACCAAAATCCATCATGGACAAAACTGAGTAATGGCTTGGCATACATACACAGCTGCATCTGTGATTGTCGACTCGGTAGTTGCTGAGAATTCTCCTAGCTGGGATTGTCAACTCGGTAGTTGTTGAGAATTCTCCTGGCTGGGAAACTAGCCAATATATCCTATTCTTGATTTTAGAAAACACTTTCTTCTTTTTTCATTTCTCAAAAAAAGATGACTAGTCAAATTTTAAATGGGTTATTTGTATACTTGATTCGGTTCTAAATCCAGAGTTTTAATTTTAAATGAACAAAACCTGGACCTGCACACACTCAAATGCAAGAGAACCACTGCTGCAAACCATTACAGATGTATTTTCATAATACAGGGGCTTCTGCTGCAGTAAAGATTTAAGAAATTCACATATTCTCCCACTCCACCTGCACATGCTAAACCTCACAGTTTTGAGTTTCCAAAGAGCAACTCTCTGTGACGCTGTGTCATAACTAGATTAATCTATCTAAGAAAAGAAAAACACAGAAAAAGGTTGTCATTGAAACCTGGGTAAACTTACTGATCTGCCTTCTAGTAATACTTTTCTACCTCCGCTGGTTAGCACTGCTCAGTGGGTAGTACAGCAGTATCACAAAAGAGGTAATGGGAAAATTCCTACGCTAGCAATACTGAAACTACAGTTACTGGGAAAATACAAACCCAGTCAGTTCACAGTTACTTCACTGATGACTGATCTAATACTGTTTTTCCCCAATTGATTAAGAAATCTCAATATAAGATTGCAAGGTGGTAGTTGAGAGTGGAAAGAAAAAAGAGCAAAGAAAATGAAAACTGATGATACTGTAAAAAGGCTGAAGATTACTAACCACTCCAGAAATAGCTCAGGTCAAAATTCTGGCTCCATATTCTCTCTTATCCTCTTACTAAAAGGTAGTTTCATAACAGCATAAAAAACATTTGTTATACTTAATTTCCTTCAAGATTTAGAGTGAAAGAAAAATAAAACAACAGTGACACTATATACTCAAGATGTACTTTATGAGACTGGTAATACATGCCTTGGACAGCTGAAGATCTTCAGCCTTTGGCCTTGTGCTACACAACACACCCAATGCATATATTAATGGCCCCATAAAAACAAACCCTGTAATGACTTGCGGCTTAAAAAAACATACTTGTCTTTCTCTTTTCCTCCTCCGAATATTGGATGCAGTAAAACTCCACCAGTCTTCAGTTCATATGCCACAATTTGATCTAACTCCTAAAAAGTACAACATACATAAGCAAGCATAATTTTGAAAAGTAAAGAAATTAGTTGAAGAAAACAAGAAAGCTTTTCATATCATTGTTCAAGCCATACCTCCTAATTAAATTTGTTTACAAACACAAAGAGCATTTTAAAATCAGGGATGTTCCTCAGCATGGCAAACAATAATAAAACAGTAGTAATTAGCAGTCAATACTTGTTCTGAGTCTGGATTGTGGGTCAACACACAACAATATTTAACTACAATATATCTAAAGAGTACTATTGTTCAATAAATTAGTTTTCTCTGACCAAAAGAAATACAGGTGATCACCGTTTCCTTGCAGTGTAAAGTAATACTGGGTATACCTACACAGTAGCCTGCAGCAGATAGAAGCTCACCTTGACCCATGCCCAAACCAGACAGAAGCCGGCTCTTGAACCGGACCATGAGTCTGAATTTGTGTGGTACTGTGCGCCCACGTTAACAAGCACACTTCAAGGCAGGATGTTCGCATGGGTTCGATATTACCCAACAGTCAACATGGCTTTCAAATCAAATCAGGTCAGCTCAAGCATAGGGAGAGTGAACTGATGTCTGTCTGCAACCCAATGATACTCAAGGAATTTCCAAATGTTGGTATGCATTGATATTTATTGATTCGTATCAACTTAAACACTTTCATATACTGGTAATACATTCAAAGCAGTAAGGGCAGAACTGGAGGCTCTGACAGTAGCACCTCTTAGTTCTACGTGGAAGTACTTAGCTAACTCATAGGGAAGAACATGAGCAGCTAATATCCAGAAGTAATTTCTCCCGCACACAGCAGTGAATGCTCAAGATAGACCTTCATCCAGTTCTGCTGTTCTCTATAGCACTCACACCTTTAGCACAGACAGCACACGACTGGTGAGCTGAATGCACATTAGGCAGATAAGGATATGGTACTGGGTTCCCACATGAGTAAGGGATGTAAATGGAGCCCATGGGGTTTGGAATCTAGTTTTTGGAATAGGAAGTGTCAGAGAATGTGATGAGAGGAAGAGGAAGAAGCTATACATCTTTTTGTGAATGAAAGTTACTGGCAAAGAATGAGGAGTCACTGCTGCTCTCACTAGAAAGTACCTGTCTTAGAGCATTATATTTGGAAATGTAAGGTATGACTAAAATTTCCTTTCCAAGAAAAGAGATCCCTTCAATGGGGATTTTTTACTGTTTCATTTAGTACCTAAATGACACTAAAGGATACCTGATCCGCTACTGATCCAAGGTAACACTGGAGCCCTTCTGAGCTATATGGATGGCCATCACAGTATAACAAATTCACCAAATATATCTCCTTACGAATCTCATATTCTATTCTAAGTGTTAAAAAAGTACAATCTTTTTTGACTTTTTTTTTCTGTTTTTGTGCAAAAGCCCGAACAAAAAGGGGAAAATTAATTGCACAGAGAGACAATGAAAATTATTATTCTTAAAGCAGTCACAGAAACATAATCTGGTTAGCTGGTTTGGTGTTCTTCCTTGCAGCAAGTAGTAAAAATATTTCAGCTTTAAGTTTTGTCACTACTAAGTATTTCTTTAGATTGCAATGCAAAACTATATTACAGTCTAGTTTTATATTGCATCTTCTTTGACGTAAAATGTCTGAAAGATATAGAAAATACTACTATTATGTTGTTACCTGTTTAATCCAGTGGCGATACTCATTAACACCGAAGGTTTTTTTCATCCAAAGGCCATAAATATAACCAGAGATTCCCTTTAGCACCCATTCATCTGACCTATAATAAGAAAGAAGCATGAATCGTAGCACTTCAGAAGGTATTTTGTAAGGGATGGTATTTTTGACCAGCTCAAAATAGCCACAAATTTCAGCAGGTTATATAACTTCTCTAAGTCAATAGGAGTCTGATGAGCTGTGAACCAATTTATGTAACTTGGCACCTGGATGGGACCGATGAAACTGAAAAGCCAGAGAAAACTGAACTTTTACCACAGAAGCCCAGATTAAAATATAAAACCAAACTATTTTAGCTAAAACAGTAACAATAAAAATGGACACTAAAGTTAAAACAACTGCTAAGCTATATGATCTTAATTTCTTGATAAACATCTCAATGCAATGTGAAGCAAAAGATTTGGACAGCAAGAAGACAAAATATCTAAGTCACAATTTGGTGGACACCCATTTAAACACCTCTTCTGAGCTTATGTTCTAAGAGAGAAAAATACGGACAAAACCTACAAAATGATCATGAACTGGAATTCTAAATGTAAGAATGACACACAGGGTATGATGAAGTGAATAAAATAAAAACATAAAAAAAGGGAGTCATTATGAGGGAGGAAAAAATTGTCTTCTCCATGGAAATAGGCTAGAAATAAGGACGAGAGCAAGGGAAATTATAATAGTAAAAACCAATTTAAAAACATGTTGATTTCTTCTTTTTTAAGCCAAGGATACTATAGGACATACACTTTTGCCGTGAAAAAAGTAATGGGCTCCTTGTCCCCGATACATAAAGTATACGCAAAAGGCTTTAACATAAATACTGATCAGAACTGCAAGGGCCAGTTGAGGGAGATTTTCTGACAGATGGAGTTATAGGAAGCTTACCATACCAATGAATATGCCCATTTGACACTAATTTCTGCATTCCCCTCCCCAAATTTCTTCATAATTTATTAGTTCTGTGCTCCAGAAGTACTTCCTATGCAGGCTACACTTATTCATCCCAAGCATCTGACAGAAATTTACAGATGATACAAGAGTCTGCCTTCTAAAATTTCCAGGTGCCAACGCACACTACAACATTCAGTAGCAATAATTTCTGAGAGAAGACATATTCAATCTCTACAGCCTTTGGAACCTTTATATTTCAGATTCTCCTTTCAAACAAAAAAAAACCCAAAATGCATAGATTTTAATTTATTGAGCTGGTTTTATTATTTTTCCTTTTTTTTTTTTTTTCCGCTTTCTTCTACAGTTACTGCTTCACTTATCCTTCTGATAAAACACAACATGCAAATTAAAATTTGAGTTTCCTAGATTTTCCCCATTTTCTAGAAGTACAATGGTAAAATACTTACCAGGACATTCTGGATATAAAACATCCAAAGAACTGCTGGGCCAGGGCCTGAGCTAAGCACCTCCTTGTCAGTGGAGTTTCATCTATAATCATTGCGCTGTGTAAGAGATTTGTGCTGGATCCCCATAAAAAGAAAGTAACACAGTATGAGCACCAGCTCCAAAGAAACAGAACAGAGACCTTGCTTTAAATGCCAAACCAAATCAAATAATTCCTTCACTGGTTTTCCAATAAGACAGTAACATCTTTTTTTTTAATGCCCTTAACCCAGGCAGATCTCCTGCTATTATCATCTGTCTGTGTAGAGCCAAAGTAGTTTGTTTTAACTGGTGAAACTCTTTTGGATTCCTGGTACCCTATCCCAGATGAAGAAGAATAAAACATCATCAAATTTCTGCACTTAATTTGATCTTAAATATTTTGTACATGGTGTTTCTAATTCAGAAAGAAAACCACTGCCAATTTTTTCTTAAAGAAGATAAAAATCCAACATCTTTATAACATAAAGATAAAATTGGAAATGGTGTTAAAAGCCTGTAATGTCAACAAAAGCATCTTTTCAAACTAGAGAGCCCAAAACTCAGGCTACAAAGATAATAATAGCTTCAGGTATTTCTCAATACTCTTGGATCTAGAGCTTTTAGGCCTGTGGATTTAGAAGGTGTAATTTTCTCAAATACTAACCTGAAAATACTCATGGACGCATAAGCAGCTACTTCAACATAAGCTTCATCTACAAAAACAGTCTTGAAACAGGAGTATGGATAGCGGCAGGTAAGAATCTCCTCATAAAATTCAAACACCTCATGAAGGTATGACGTGGTATGTTTGAGCAATGGGAGAAGTTGTGGTAAGCAAAAGTGAGTCACCTACAAACAAAGGAAAATTTGGTACAGGACCGACAAATATATTTAAATCCATAAATATCAAGTATGCTACATAACTGAAAAAAACCCCACAACACAACAAATTGTTGTGCTGCTGTAAATTTAACAGGAAAAATGCATTTTCAAGCTGTGATAAAGATTATCATGGCAGAAAAGTACACCAGGATGTCCATCTGAATTGTGAGAGCAACAACAGGAAAATAATTTGTAGCAGACAATGCCTGATAACAATGCCTACCTAGTGATGTCTATCATTTAAAAACATATGACATTTTTCTTCGATTTTGGAATACAATGTCTTTTAGAGATAATATTTTTCTTTTCTGCAGTAAAGAATTAGCTAATTTCAAATCAATCAAGCAGTGCTAATGTTCAGAAGACTTGTTACAGCTAAAATTACAAGTAACCTTTGATATTACTGTTTTTTCCACAAACTTATGTTGCAGCCAATGACATTGACTTCAGCAGTGACACAGGAACCAAGCTGAGAATGACGCATAACTTCAAGTCAGCTCTACAGAAGTCAAACTCTACAGAAATTTATCAGTTTGAGTTCTTCAAATATCAACAACTGATATATTTTTTTTAACAGACATTATCTTTCACAAGTATGTCCCACCAGTAAAAGTCAACAGTACACCATTGCTGAGGACTAAAATTTGATGTTCGCCTTTGGATCAAGTAACACATAGCTATTTCCCAGTATTTTTCTATCATGCTTTCAAAAGAAGAATATGTAAGCCAGTCTTTATGCTAAACTGGTATCTTAACCTGCCCGCCAAGTTCATCCTTACACAATCCGAAGCTACAGATGTAAATATAAACTGGTGGACTCAACATTATGGCAACAATCTGTTAAGAATGAAAACTCAATGTCAAATTTAGTTCAGAAGCCTACTCAATTGTGTAGCAATAATTTTCATCTACTACCAGCAACAGGATGCATTTAAAGCTATTTTGAGAAACATGCTTTTACCAACTCCAATGAAATTAGCCCCACAAATTCAGGCATAAACGGAATTATTGCTCATTCAAGGGCTTTACTTTGGAGATAAGTTTAAATACAGGCACTACTAGACAAGTTTTACCATATAACTGTACTAATGAACGTCATATCTAGACATACCCATATTTGACCAGCATATACTGGTTGCAAAATAAAAATAGTCACTAATTCTTAAAAAAAAATACAATGAAGGCCTCTATGAAGATTATTACCTCATGCATGTATGGATCAACAAGGATTTCAAAAGGTCCTATTGCCAAGGAGATGTTAGAAGCTGCAGTTGGAATAGTCAACATGTAATGAAAAGTCTTCTTTCTCATATCGTGGGTATATACAGTTTCCACCAAATCTCCGTTTGAAACAGCCACCATTGCAGCATCTACAGTATACTCAAGTTTCCAGGTACACAACTCAGAATATGAATCAACACAAGGAAACCAAAACCTAGGGAAGTTAGGATTGGGGGAAAAATGGTTAACAATTACACTTAACAATTATACTCTCTTTTTCACACATTATTTTTCTCTCAAGTTCCAAACTACATTCTTTGAATGTTGACATACTGGCTCCTACTATACATCGATTTTATAAAGCACTACAAGTTTCTTTGCCATTACCTCCTGCTGAGCTATAGAGACTAGAAATCCTAATTCCTAATCATTAGATCACACCGGTAAGCTCCTTTCAAGCACAAGTTAAGTTTTAGATTTTTTCAAACTTACAAACAATTTCTTTTATTTCCTACACCTTGAGATTAAGTAGGAAATACAGTCTAACATTCAAAGATAGTTTTCTTACCTTGTAGAATTTTGATAACCACATGAAAAGACATGAGCCCCTCTTTCTGCCATGCTGCCCTCCATGTTGGGTACCACAAAATGAAGGCCTCCTTTTGGCTGGTCCAGAGAAAAGTTTATATGCACCTTCAGGACTTTTAACTCTGCAGCACCAAGACCAAAATTGGAGTAAATATACACAACTTACATGAGAGTTATTTCAGAATAATCATTCAGTTTTGGACTCTTGATCCTTCAAGATGATGTGTTTACTTCATTCTCAGGGATTTCCAGGTCCACTTACAAAGCACTGCTCAAAAGCTTACAAAACTGACCTCTTAAGCTTAACTTACACAACATGAATTTATAAGAATATTTATTAATTAATAAAAACTGCAATTGGAGTTACATTTCATCTTCCAACTCCCCAAGAGTAAAGAATCTTTATATACTGATTGTACCCTAACCATGATCTCCTTTGTACCTTGGTGAAATAATTTTCTACAAAAATTGCATGTAATAGGCACATTCTTGAAAGACATGTTATTGTCATTTGCAGTTTCTTAAAACCTCTTATTATAGTTAAAGCTTTTCCTGTAACTTAAGTCTCTTTGCTTTGGTTTAGTTTCACAGAAATCTCACCTATGAATAGACTGGCAAAAAAAGAAATTCGAGCATATGGTCAAATTTATCCAACAAGTCTCACCGTATTTTGGCATTCAAACTTCGAAAATAAAATTATACCTGTTTGAACATTTTCCCTTTTATGCTTGCAAGTAAGACAACAGGAACTTAAACAAAAATTAAAGAAAGTGTCTTTCCCGTTAAGGTGTATCTGACAACACTGTGTGAGTCAGCTTCATGATACAGTTGTTATTATTCTCTCACAGGTCTCACAAATCCATGGGAAAAACTGATAAAACCATGTAAGAAAACAATACAAGAAACTAATAAAATCCAGGTAAGAAAATAATCAACACTGGAGAGTGATTTATTAAACCAGCTACTTGTTCCAGGATCTAGTATACCAGTTTATAAAATAGTCTGCTTTTCACTACGAAATTAATTTTAAAACGACCATTCTTCAAAGTGAGATGGGGAAAAATTAACACAGCTTTTAAAAAAAAGATGTATATAGACATATCCTTGTAAATTATTTTCTTTGTTGGATCATATATATTGTAAGAAGCTTCAAAGTTACAATTTGGTACCCAATATACTCCATTACACGCACTTCGTCACGTGTACTTCTGGGCTCATGATCATCCAAGAGTTTGTTTGTAAAGAGCGCTAAGAAACCTTGCAACCACTTCTCCATATTACCAAGAAGTGTAAAGGTATTTTTCAGACTTCAACTGGAGAGATACGTATGAGGAAAACGGAAACAGTGACAACCATTTCATAAAATAATGTAATGCTACTTCTATTTATTTAAATCTACTATCTTCATATGCAAACTCATAGCTAACAACTCTATGGTGTCTTAAATTAAGCTTTCGGTATGGTCCCTTTACTTTACCATCAACATGTTTCCACAGCTCCGAGGGAACCTTAATGCAGAGTTCTCCATTTCCAGCATCTGGGTCCACAGCACTGACCGCGGCAGCGTAGGCATTGGAAAAATAGTTGAGATTCCTCCTGTCAGAAACACCCAGTTAATTCTTAAAGTACAAGCTGAACTACAAGAAGCAACTTTGGAAATTATATGACTTCTATACTGAATTTCATGGTGCATGTTCACGCAAGTATTTTGTTTTGTTTTTACAGAAGTAGAGGGAAAAAGGAGTAAAGATTACATTTCAAAAACCACAACTTAAAACTAGGCTCTTACAGAAGTGATCTATGATAAAAAAAGACTTAAGCGGTAATTATCCCTAATAAATTAAGTGAGAAATGCTCAGTGTTCTTTTATTCCCAATAAGAGTAATATTTACATTTATTAGAATAGAAATTAAAAATTATTTTTTTGGAAAATTTTGGATTAAGTTTGCATATTTATTCTAAAGATCTGTCTTGAAGATCTGCCTCCTCATATATTGCAGTTTTGCTTTTATGCTGCTTTTCTAAATGTATTAAGATTTTAGATTGGTATTTTCCCTCTCTTAGCTTGATAGATAGGAATAGTTTTATTTTATGCACTTGTAAATATTACATAAAATATTAGATGCTAGAGTTTTGGCCTTAACACACAAACACAGAAACATGAATTATACTTTATAGTCTCCAAAAATCAGGAGAATTTTTATGAAGTTTTACCATCACTCATTTATTTAGGATGCAGATAGAAATTTTTGTAATCAGGTTTGAGCTGTTTAAGCTACTACATGTAGGATGTAATTGACTGCACATTTCATTCCAAAGTCATAACATTACTTCAGTTATGACATAGATTAACTGTTTTCTACTGAAATGAGCAGGAACACGCACATGTCCACTGCTAAAGTGGTTGCCAGCAGGATGTTATCTTCTTATCATTTAATGTGATTACCTTCAGATACTGGAGGATGATCAGTCAAGTTCAAAAATAACCCTGCTTTTGCATCTTCATGTTATAGCTTTTATACTTGTTCAAAATGGATTTTTAAATTGTGTAAATTAGGGGAGCAAAACCTTTCTTAATTCTAATCGTCTAGTACACAGAGTTCTTCAAAAGCTTGCACAACTCTATACCTGAAGAGAGAGTGTTTGAATTACTTATCACCTTTTTTTCCAGAATTTAGGTACCACTGATGAATACAACCACTGCGGGGGTAGAGTCATAATCAAGCATAAAGCTACCACAGAATCATAGAATAGTTTGGGTTAGAAGGGAGCTCTAAAGGTTCATCTAGTCCAACACCCGTGCAATTAGCAGGGACATCTTCAACTAGATCAAGTTGCTCAGAGCCCCATCCAACATGATCTTAAATGTTTCCAGGGATGGAGCATCTACCATCTCTCTGGGCAACCTGTGCCAGTGTTTCATCACCCTCATCGTAAAAAATTTCTTCCTTATTTTTAAATAAACCGTCTTTTAGTTGAAAACCATTATGCCTAGACCTATTGCAACAGGCCCTGCTAAAAAGTTTGTCCCCGTCTTTCTTGTGAGCCCCCTTTAGCTACTGGAAAGCTGCAATAAGGTCTCCCCCGAGCCGTCTCTTCTTCGGCCTGTCGTCATAGGAGAGGTGTTCCAGACCTCTGATCATTTTTTTGGCCCTCCTCTGGACCCACTCCAACAGGTACATGTCTTTCCTGTGTGGAGGGCTCCAGAGCTGTATTCCAGGTGGGGTCTCATGACAGCGGAGTCAAGGGGCAGAATCACCTCCCTCGACCTGCTGGCCACACTTCTTTCAATGCAGCCCAGGATATGGCTGGCCTTCTGGGCTGCGAGCGCACATTGTCACACCATGTCCAGCTTTTCATCCACCAGTACCCCCAAGTCCTTCTTGAAAGGGTTGCTCTCCATCCCTTCATCCCCCAGCTGGTATTGATACCAGGGGTTGCCCCGACCTGGGTGCACGATTACTGCACTACAATGGAGTAAATCAACTTCTGGCTGCAGGCTCCACTCCTCTGTGGAATCTGAAGTCCACATAAAGCAGACATGATCTCATTTCAGGATTTTACTTTCATCTAACCACTCTCTATTCACCACCCACAGAGAAAACAGCACTCAACACAAATTACAGTACCTTACTTGGAAGAATGAAGGGTACTTAGCCATGCCAGCGTCATCCTATAAGTCTAGGTATGTCAAATACCATGCTTATATTCCTAGCCTTCCACATCTAAAAAACTTTGCTAAAACACTGAAATATATTGAGAACATATTTTCATGCAGTTCTTGATCTTTGGCAATAATAGTGCACAAATTTCCTGGCACCACTACCAAGACTGAGAATGTTAGGAGCAGTAAACTTGTCTACTTTGCTTGGAAGCTTCCGAAAATAGGACATGAATAGTAAATGGGAGCGTATGAGCACAGAAACACCCAAATCCTAAGTTTTAATACATAATCGTTTTTTCCTTCTTCATAGCTGAAGTATACTTAAAGATAGGATATAATGCCAACAAGTTTTAAAAGCACAAGGCTGAATTTATACACTGGAATATACTATAACTTCGGCTATGGTTCCAGAACAATTCAAACCAACTTAAACTCCAGCTGATGTGCTGTCTCCTAGTCTCAGCCACACATTCCTACTCCCTCACTCATTAAGGAGACTACTGTTCATCCGACCCTGTGGTGATGCAGCTGAAAGTGCCAAATGGAAAAAAAAAGGTCTTTTTTGTCAGACAGCTTTCAGTTGGTTTAGCTCCCTGACATACCGAGGGGTCAAAGAAGTGCTACTACTGAGGTATGGAAGTCAAAGGGATCATAACCACCCCAACCAATGTTGCTTTAAGCTGTCTTCAAATGACATCCTAGGTAGGCAAACAAATACCATTGGAAAAACTCTCTTTAAAAGAAGACTGCATGACTAAAAACTGGTTTAGTAATTAAAGAAACTAGCAACAGAAAACAATAGTAACATTCTGTTAGACTGTAAAGTCGCAAAGTTTTTCATTTTAATCTGAACTAGCTCTGAAAATTCACTATTACTGATAAGGGATCCCTTTCGAATACATCAGTGAGAATTTGTTCCAAGTTTGAGGATCGTGATGAGCCTGTGGTTACATTTTAAACATCAATGGGTTCATAGACAGGAAAAGGTTATGATTTTATAGCAAGAAAGGTAGACTCCGCAGGGCTTAACATTTTATGGAAAACAGTCTATTCTGATATTTCTATTTTTGTGAAGTGTTCCAATTCAAATGGGTGATTCATTGTAAAAGGAATCCATTAAAGGCTTAGTACCAAAGATTAATTTTTTCATAGTTTGAACCATTCTCAATAAACTGGATATGGCCATTTTAACAAAAACAGAGCACATGCCAAAAGTTACAGCCCAAGGAACAAAGATAAATTTTCCTAATGCTAAGTGTAGATTGAAAATGAAAAAGTAATACACATTCATGGGTTTTTTTCCTAGTAGAGATATTATCAGAATTCACCCAAAAGACTGTTAATTACAGCCCAAGTGCACGTGCGTTGACTGACTCGAAACAAGTGAACCTGCAGAGACTTATTTTTTAAAGCTACTCATGGACTCCAAATACCCCCACATCAACTTTCTATAGCAACTGTCACTACTAGCTGCAGTGGTGCTACTTAACTGTTACACAGCCCAAACGTACAGTCTATAAACCACTTTCTTCCTACAGTACTTAACATCAACTTCAACTTGGCAAAATAAGTTCTCTGACCCATATGTAATTCACTTCTCTTCATTCCCTGTAATTCATTTACTATTCTACTTTGCTGCCCAGATACAATTAGCACTTGGTTATGCTATGATATAGCATATCTTATACATAGCTTTTTTTTTTATATATATATATTTATATATATATATTTATAAAAAAATAGGTACACATGTAGGTGATTTATTAATAAGGCAATGATTTGAATCTTTGGCACACTGAAAAAACAAATTTTCATTCTTGCACAAGGTTAAGAGTTTTAACATCTCTTTCTTCAGAAGTTCTCTACACCTCTCTTTATTTGTAACAAAGTCTATCATGAATTTACAACTAGATAAGCATCATACCAGTAGAAATGAAGGCTATTTATTGCAGCAAAACAACACATGCTCAGTCCACCAGTAATTTTTCTATTTTGTGCATAGGCTAAAGGCTTGATCACTGACTTCACAGAAGACAGAATATTGCAAGACATGCCCTGAAGGCTACCATATTGCTCTCTCTCACAGCTTACTGATGCTTGTAACTAAAACAACAGTGAAGTTGAAGGATATCAAAACTTCTTCATATTTTTAATGTTTAAAAACTACAGGCTTCAAGTAAAAAAAAAAAAAAAAAAAAAAGTTGAACTAGTGAATGAACACTGCCAAAGATTAAAATTACACTGAATAGAGAACCTATGCACAGGAAAGCGTTATGCGCACATTAGCTAGCTATACAAAAACCTATCTTCCTTTACACAGAAGTAATCATAAAACGCAATAGCTTCTCAACCCTGCACCATAGTTACTGCACAAACATGTGAAGCACATAGCCAGGCAACAGCAGGATCACCACAAACTTCAACTATGACAGATCAAACCCCTGCATCAAAACCTCAAAATTTTTGCTGCGGCTATTTAACAGTTTACAGTCTTACCCCTAGGATTAAGAAAACAGAGATCTCCTTTGCCCATTTGAACATAAAAGGGGCTGGGATACAAGCAGGTGTCTCAGTTGTCAGAACATACGCTGTGGGATTTCTGCCTGCTGTAGTCCAGAAAAATAAATCTCACTTCCCTTATATTGACAGAATTGAGAAAGCAATAATTTACAAGGAAAAGAGGGAAGATGAGAACAGAGGCAGCTTTAACACTCAACAACAGCAGCCCTAAGACAAGACCCAAACGGACATTCTCCAACACTATTTGCAGTCTTCACAAGATTTCGAGCTCTTCTTTAGAAGTATCAGTAAAATGGGATTCTCTGCCACCTTGTGTACACATGGTAAATCTATGTGAATTGTTTTATAGCTTACAGCACTGTTCAGATGTTTGCTCTGTCAGGCAGGCAGGGACTGAATTATCTAAGTTCATCCATATATTCCAATATGAAAAAGCTATGATGTCCTGAAGCCTCAGGAGGAAATTACAAGATGGAAGACCGACTTCATTTCTAGATAAAACTTTTAAAAGTTCTTCCAGTTGTCACCTGAAATTGTGGTTTGGGACTGACAGATAAACTGGCAACGGCATCAAAGCTGAAAATATATTTAATGCATTAATTAAAGGTTTCTAAAATTTCCTACAAAATTCACTAATTTTTAATTATCTTTTTAGTGAGGGGTTTTTTGTCATTCAGCAGAAGTGACAATAAACAAAACAAAAAAAATTGTTTCACCTTCTGCAATGCTGAAAATGTGAAATGACAGAGACCATGTGTCAATGATTTTTCCATCAATAGATGATAAAACACAAAAGTATTACTTGAACTGAAAACAAGTTGAATGTTCAAATTTAGGATATAAACAGCTGATCTGACAGAAGAAGATCTTATCCAAGAATTAACAGAGAACACCACGGTGAGACAGAAACAATTTCAGCTGGTGCTGCTTGTATTTCATAGATAAAACTCTCTTTAACCGTGACTTTCTCAATCCGCTTTTAACTACGTTTTCTTGCATGCCAAAATTTGTACAATATAAACAATTAACCACTTCACTTGATCTTCACCTCGTATCAGCAAACATAACCTCTCAAGCCACAGATGCTCTAGCAAGTCTTCCCAAAAGAATAATTATAGTGTCTTTAGACACAGAATTTTCAATTTTTTATTGAATTCTGTTGCTAAGGGAGTAAGAAGTCTTTAAAATATTTTAACTTTGGTAGAAAAGAGTCCATTAAATTAGCAACTTTTTCTACATACTTTATGTATTCTTTTAGAAATCAACATTTAAGAAAACAAAAAGCATTATCAAAAGCAAGAAAATGTTTGTATATAAAACCTTAAAACTTGAACTTATTTTTTATTTGCTACACACCACATGAAAGAATAAAGACATAAAACAAATTATTTTAAATAAACAGATTGCCAAGAGCCATCTTCATTTCACATTTACTAGTTCAATAGACTACTGAAGAAAACCGTGCAAAAGATAACTATTCCTGTAACATTACAAACAAGACTTTATAATTAATCTGCGTTCTGTTCAAAATAATTGATACACCAAGTTCAGCTGCAAGAGTACAAAGGACATCATCGCTATACTTGCCATAACAAACAAGAACATGGAAGAGATGACCATATGATTAGATATAAAGACTACAAATCACTACTGTTTCTAGAAGCAGTCCTTTGTAAAGAAGGGCAGAGGAAATGCACAGATGATTTTTTTTTTTTAAGGTACTAATTCTAGAGTTTCTAGATTTCTAGCATTTCTGTTTATAATCCTGCCTTAAAAGCAGATGCTGTATTTTATCTCTTTTAACTTAGCTACCATCATGCTCAATACCCAGCTGTGACCAGGTATTTCAATGGAAAAAAATACACATCTCATCTAATACTTTGTAACCCATGTAAGCCTTTGATTTCTGAGATACAGAAAAGAGACATACTAGTTTTTCGTTAGGAATATTTGATGAACTGTCTTTCATAATGATGAGTAACACAGGAGGTATGAAATACAGAGACCTTCTATTAAGTTCAAATAGCAATGTGAAAACCTGCAGCAGTGAAAACCACAGGCCACTGTCGCCCTGTGTGAGACAGTATTTCACTTTACATGCATTTTCCTCAAATTTCGTTTGCTGCTCTTAAACAGGATAATATGAAAAAAAGGACGATATTCCATTATACCACTAGGATGCTAAACAAAGAAACTCACTTTCTCCACAAAATTACAGAATTATCTCTCCTGATCCCTTTCTTAACATAATGGAACGCTTACTCTGAAAATTTTAAATGCTACTCCTTTCTCACATCTTCCATAAGTTAGCCAGGATTCAGTTGTTCCAGAATCACAGAATGGTTCAGGTTGGAAGGGACGTCCGGAGGTCATCTGGTCATGGAGGGCCACCTAGAGCCAGTTGCCCAGAAGCATGTCCAGATGGCTTTTTAATATCTCCAAGGATGGAGACTCCACAATCTCTCTGGGCAAATTGTCCCAGTGCGCAGTCACCCTCACAGTAAAAAAGTGTTTCCTGATGCTCAGAGGGAACGTCCTGTGTTTCAGTTTGTCCCCATTGCCTCTGGTCCTGTCAGCGGACACAAGTTAAAATACATGAAATTCCATATGAATACAAGAATATGCTTTTCTGCTGTGAGGGTCATCAAACACCGGAGCAGGTTACGCAGAGAGATTGCAGAATTTCCACTCTTGGAGATACTCATAACCCAACTGGACACAGCCCTGTGCAACCTGCTCTAGCTGACCCTGCTTGAGCAGGGGGGTTGGACGTGGTGAGCTCAACAGGTCCTTTCCAACCTAAAGGACTCTGATTTCCTATCAACCACTGTTAAACATGTATAGCACTTTCACTAGAAGTTCTTTAACAATTCAGCAAACTCTAAATTCAACCAAGCGAGCCAAAAGAAGGTGTGAGAACATGAACATAAGTTTCAGTAAAATCAAAAGAGAATACTTAGTGAAAACATTTGCCCATGGCGCTTCTCTTACCAAAAAACAAACAGATATAAGATATTTACCAAAGTCTCTTCCCACATCATTTCCCCAAAACGTGTGGGAAGCTACCTGTTTTTAAACTTGCTCTTCAATATCAGATGGTGAATAAATTTGAAACTTTTCCTTTCAAATTTCAAAGTGAGTTTAGACAATATTCTAGGACTTACACCCTCATCTGCGATGCTAATATATAATGAAAGTTTGATTCTTTAGGAAAGACCAAAAACTTTATTTTCTAGCTCTTCAGAACAACTAAAATCTCCCCAATGAGAATTCTGACTTTTAGACTTACCGATCAATAGCAACAACAACAAAAAAATCAAGTCACAAAACAGACCGGAATTACAGAATTAATAGACTCAAGCGGTTCAGTACCAGGACTCAAACAAAATTTCCAAACTCTGATGTCCAATTCAGTGTCCTATATAAATGAACATTGCATTTGCAAACTGAATTACTGAAACTCTTGCATAAGTGATGAATAAAGGAGACATAAACAAACAGTTGAAACCCAAGGATGCATAACTTTGGATAAAAAGTAGCACTTGAATCTCAGTAATGGAAGAACAGAAGTTCTCTTTAATACTCTAGTTTTCAAACAACAGTCAGAGAAGTTAAGCCAGGTTTTACCTGAAAACTGAGATGGGCTAAGAAACATCTCAAAAGCTCTAGTCATCAAGGCAATGGGTAGACAACCTCTCATAGATATAGCTACACCATTTGAGAATGCCACTATTCTCGCAAATCCAACTAGCGGGGCTGTATGAACTCTCTGCCGTTTGCTTCAGAACAAGTCTAGCTACTTCCTATCTGCCTTCATCAGCTTTATGAGTTAACCAAGGTGGTATCACTCCAAAGCTACTTACTGAGTGAGCCCTCTCCATCTTTTCAGCTAGCAAATCTCTGAGAGCAATCACTGTCCGACGGGACACAAAACATAACTGACGGACAGTAATAAGCATCTTAATTTAGGAGTCCAATAGTTAACCTGATACACATGATTTGCTTTATTCCTATTATTTGTTTCAAAGTAATAAGATAATTATATATAAGGCTATCTAGACATATTTAATAAAATCAGAAACAATTCTTAGAAAATCTTATTAGGAAAATGGGAAATATTCCCAAGAACTTTGATACCATATGAATATTCTTAGGTTTAAAAATAGGAAGGAACAAAAATGACCATCCAGTCTGACATTAAACATCATAAAAATCAGGACAATTTTTGCAGGACAAATTATCAGAACATGATAGTTTTGGTCTACATAATATTATACTGATGCAACCAAATGGATTTAACCAACTATGCTGGAGTAAAAAAAAAAAAAAAAACAAAAAACAAACAAAAAAGAAACCACAAGAAAACCGACACAACCCAAAACTAAGGGCAATCCTCTCATATGGAACTCTCATATGAATGTAGTTGCACCACTGTAAAATGTTCTCTATGAGAATATAAACAAAATGCTATTGGCACAACCCAAATTTTCTTCAAACAAATGAGACTAAGAGTTGGGCAGAGATAAACCTGAAGTCCATCAAAGATAAAACATTTTAGCAAAATATACGTTCTTACCAAGGAAAAAACACATGAGAAGGACAGTTTTCTAAAGCACCGATGATACTACTGGCATCCACCACTTTTTTCCCCATAAAGTACTTTTTTAAAAGTTTCTGATGCTTTTACAAAACAACACAAAGAAATATTCATAAAAGAAATTCTCAAGAAGAATAGAGATAAAATTATTGCCAAAATACCTTCCCAAAATTAAGTCACCATAACAAAAGTTACCATTAGGAAATCACCAGGTAAAACTTGCCAGTACAGTAAAATAGGTCATGCTTAACAGCAACAGAAGACACTACATCTGCAGAGTTTTAAACACACCACTTACTGCTTTGACTCATGGTGACAAACCTCCAGCGTTGGATCGTTATAGATGAAAGCTGCTTCTAAATCGTTGACTCTTACTCTGTAAATCCGGCATTGTTTACTGTTCAGTTTGATTCTATTCAGGTTTGCAACTGTGGGAAATATTGTCAGTTCCACATAACCCTATGAAAACACAAATTAAAACCTTCTATAAAATCTTTACCAACTCACAACATAGAGATATATATAAAAAAAAAAATCTTAGTGCATTTCAAAGGAAAATCATTGGTAAAAAAACGTTATTTTTTTTATGTAAGAAGGAAATTGGCTTGCCCTTTTAGATGTCTGGAATACATTTTCTTTCATACCATTCAACAGGTGAAATAAAACAAAACAAAAAACTTCAACATGACTGACAATCGTGCTTGTTTTACTGGAAATTATCTGGCTCTATTGACTAGATTCCAAGTTACTAGTATCACTGTTTTTCATCACTGTGTTTTAGGTTTTGGTATCCAAGCTTGAGACAATGATTTTTAAAACCTAAGCAGATTCCACTTAGGCAGATATCTAAATTCACAAAGCCTCAATGACTTCAGGCCTGAAATCGTGAAAGCCTCTTCAAAGCCCCAGTGAACTCACATATAAGCTAGAAAACTCTATAACCCAATCCCTAACATCAGCTAACACTGTGTTGAACATCAATTTTGCAGTGCAAATTGCTTTGTAGTATCATTTACAATGCAGTGACCTTGTAGAAAGCTTTTCTTTGCAGAGATTAAAGTGTTCACAATTAGAAGGTATTTTATTTGACACATCTCAAGGAATGACAGACTTAAGAGAGGCATCAGATTAGAAAGTATAAAATATAAAGAAGCTGAACAACATAATTAGCTTGTGTGTGCAGTTGCGTCCTCTAAAAGCATGAAGAAAACCCAGACTTTTAATTTCTACTTCCACATTTTATTAAAAAATACTTACTACAACAGACTTTCTCTGAAAATTTATGTTGTTGATACAAACTACTTGGTGAGTTGTGCTGGAAAAAAAAAATAATAATTTAAAATAAGTAAGGTATTGCACAAACGCCCGCATTTAAAATAATATTTTAACCCAGTTTTAAAAAAAATAGACATCTCATACATGATGTATATATGTATAGATATATACTGCGTATAGCATATATTTATATAGGGAGAATTCATGAGTGTCTAAATCTCTTACACGGTCCAAAACAAATAATGAATAGAAATTGCACACAAGGTCAGAAAAGTTCCAATAAAATCAAAGTATACTATTATATCAGTATGAATATTGCTAGTAGCACAAGAAAATAACATCCCTTTAGAACACCATGTAACAGTATGTAAAAATATAGTATTACTAATGGCATAGAATCAAATTCTAACACTTCAGTGATGTGCAGTATGAGAAATGGCATGCAGCTGTAATATTTGCAATCAGAGACCTGTGGAAAATTTACCTGGTGGGTCGACTCTCATACATAATTTATGTAAGCAGGTACTATATATGAAAAAAAGATATGTGCTTTTACAATTAGTATGTCATAAGAAATTATTATTTTAAATAATAGATATTAATCAAGATAGGTATTTTAAACAAGTCAAATGCATTTGCTTAAATTTTGAATGACGTATTAGAACTCCTGGTAAACTCTGATTTAAAAAATGGAAGATAAAATAATAATTCCAACTTTTTTAAGATTTCAGAAGTTATTTCTGTGTTTTTTCTGTAGTAGGTGGCATCTTCACCACACTTCACAGTAGTGCTATTCATGACTCAAGATACAACCTTGTAATAATTCAACTTTTATGCCCCTTCACACACTATATGCACACAATCATGTACCCTGTGCATTAAAAAGTGACTTTGCTTCCAATGAGCAAGTTCAATAAAAATTCCTCAAGAGAATGGTAACATCTAGTATCCAATGATGGATTTAAACATTACCAACACATTGAAATGTATACAATGACAACAGTGATTCTATTTAGAAATAACATATGTGTTACAGACTTATAAAGAAATCAAGGAGATATAAACAGGAATACATAAAGATCCACAGAAATCCAGAACCAAGTGCTTTACAGCTTGGTTACAACCGAAATAATGGATGTGTAAAAATGACAATTTGCTTAACAAAGCTGCTTGCACAAATGCAAGTATTTTTTTATACACAAAAAAGCTCTTAAGTCAAAAAGGTTTGACACAGCAGTAAGGACGAAACATGGTGGCATGGTCTGTAGTGCTGATACTGTGTGGAGAGATCTCTAAGGTTTGAAGGGCACAATGTAAGTTCTTTATAAGCTGAGACTGCATAGTTGACAGACTCACTATCCATGAGTGAGTCGATTTACACAATAAAACACACACCTACAGTACACGTTTTCTGAATGCAAGCTACACCATTAGCAATAGTTCCAACCTTCTCAGGTAAATAATTACTAATTAGCCTGCGGCTTGTTTCAAATATGCATTGGTCTCAAGTACAGCAACTTTAAAAAAAAATGGATACTTATAATTTATATGGTCTTGGGCTCTCAAATCCTTTGTCTCCTTTCTTCCTATTCATCCTGAACAGCAGCACTAATCACACACTGCTGACCGTCAGACTGGCATCAACATCATCCTCACTCGATGGGTCCTCCGAGTTTTCCCTGTGTCAGGTTTTATTTGATCACTCATCTCCCCAGTGGATCTGTGACTCCCAGCAGTCAGGCATCTTCGGCTCGAGTACGCACCATGGTTATAACACAAACAACATTCAGTCTTTCTACATAACCTTTTATGAGCGCAGCACACAACCCCTCTCTCCACTGAGGGTACGATACCAGTTCGGAGGCGCTGCCTACTCCCCTTCCGCAGAAGCTGAGTAAATCAACCGACTCAACGGGCAGCGCAGGTGGGAGCTACCGACTCAGGAAGGCCGCGGCCAGGCGGGCACGCTCGAAGGGTCCCCGCTTCAGGGACAGCCAGCTGGGGCGGCACCCTCGGCTGACAGGCGGTGCCGGGGGGCGAGTGGGCCGGGAGGGGGAGCGCAGGCGGCGCCGCAGAGCCCCCGGCGGCCCGGGCCTTATGATCGCTGCGGAGGTGGGGGCTGCTCGGGGCTCTCGCGGCTGGTTCTCCTCCGAGGCAGTCGGCTGGGGCCAGCCGGCATGGAGGGCAGGGGCGGCCCACCGGCACGGCACGGACTCCCCTCAGCAACGCGCCCGCCGGGCGCCGCCAACGCTCTCCCCCTCAGTAGCCGCCGCCATTTTGCCTGTAACCTCTGACCCCGGGCGGTTGAAAGGTCACAGATCGTTGAACGGAACTTTCTTTCTTTAAGGATGGATAGTCTTTTAGATATTTTTTTTTTTATTTCAGAAGGGTGGTGTGACGATGTCGGAGGCAGCCACAGGCAAAAA
>VYZM01012724.1:21750-37238 GCA_013398915.1 Dromas ardeola
GTGCGCATGCGCGCTGCCGGCCGCAGCGCCGGCGCGGGGCGGGGCCTCAGGGTGGCGGGAAGGGGGCTGGGGGGGCCGGGGCGGCCGTTCCCCGCGATGGCTCCGTCTGGAGCGCGGGGCCTGGGGCCGCGGAACAACCGCCGGGTTCCCGGTTACAGGCTGAGGTCGACGCCAAGCGCAGCGGTGACTTCGGCTGCCCCCCTCCCGGTTGGCGGGGCTCCCCTCGGCCCTCGCCTCGGAGGCCGCCGTCGTCATGGCGGCTGTGCCGCTGTTAAACCCACCGGGGGCTGCCCGCCAGGCCTTGGGCTGTGCCCCCCGCCGGCGGCTCACACACGCCTGAGCCTCCCGCTGCCTCCGCTGGCCCTCGCAAGGCTCTCGTGGCCGACAACGGTTAAATCCACCTGGATGCAGGAACTAAGTACACCTGGACTTACTCAGGGGCCAGCCTCCAGGACACATCCCACGCAGGCTCACAGGAAGGTACTTTTGAATCAAAAAAGGATTTCAGACAATAACAACGCTGCTAGAAACATGGCACAGAGCCGCAAAATGGGATTGGGGCCAATAACCTTTTCCCTCGCGCCCCGAGGGTGCTGGGCAGTGTCTGTAGTTACAAATTTAGGAGGACAGAATATGAAGTTTCTTCATAACCTAGGCTTCATAGGATGGTTCAGTTTGTAAGGGACTTTAAAAATCATTTTGTTCCAACCCCCCTGCCCTGGGCAGGGACACCTGCCACTAGACGAGGTTGCTCAAAGCCCCATCCAGCCTGGCCTTGAACACTTCCAGGGATGGGACATCCACAGCTTCTCTGGGCAACCTGTTCTAGTGTCTTACCCCCCTCACCGTAAAGAATTTCTTCCTAATATCTAATCTAAATCTCCCCTCTTTCAGTTTAAAACCGTTACCCCTCATCCTATCACTACATTTCCTGATAGAGTCCCTCCTCACCTTTCCCTTAGGCCCCCTTTAGGTACTGGAAGGCCGCTATAAGGTCTCCCTGGAGCCTTCTCTTCTCCAGGCTGAACAGCCCCAACTCTCTCAGCCTGTCTTTGTAGGAGATGTGCTCCAGCCCTCTGATCATTAATTTGTTCTATTATAAGCAAGTTTTGATTCATCTATTTTATGTTAGAATAAATGCTTGCAAAGAAGTTAATGGAGTTAGCCCTTTTGTCAACAGCAGAAATTTAGAAACCATCTAATTCTGAATGTCTAACAGGACTAATTAGAAGCACTGTGAACATGTAGAATGATTACACATGCAAAAATAATTTAGATAAACCTGAATCATTACCTTGGCATTATGATACAGCACTATTTGTTTCACAAACAAAACCCAATGTAAATATACCCCATTGTATCACAGACTACAAGACTAGTAATTCTCTTGTATATTTCAACTAAGGAACATTAGATGGTGCATCAGAAATTATTTCCAAGGCTTCCACATTCATGTAACCGCTGATCTCACCAAGAGGGAACCTTCTGCTGCTATTGAAAAGATCACAGCTGTTGAGACCAGGCCACAAACAAGGCAGTTCCCCCCAGCAGAGCCGTTACATGCCAGTCAAACCCCACACTAGTACAGCTCAGAGCTGCGGAGCACAGGGAATTGATCTCGCATTGATAGGCAAGAATAAGCACAGCTCAGGAAGTTGGTTTTATTCAGCTTTTTACGTATAACAAAATTCCAAGGATGCACACATCCACCTTATGAGTTACATTTGATTCATAGTTCCTCTCCCAGCTCACCCTATATTCAGCATGCTAGCAATTCCAAAGGTTTTCATACCTTACATCTCAGTTTGATGCAGCAAATATTTTTTGTATTAAAAAGCCCCACCAATCCTACAATTGTTAAGTTAAAAAAAGAATCTGAAAAATGTCTAATATTAAACTCTGGTTCACTGACAAACAATCATTTCTAATGATTACAAAATTTCCATTTCAGGCCCTCCACTTTATGACAATACTATAAAAATATCCTGTTTCATTGCTCTACACTGAATAATATTCCACCTTAAGTTTTCAAGGCACAATTTAAACGTGCATTTATTTGCCATGACAAAGTTTTAAAAAAATAATCGTATTGCAAAGTTTTATAAGTTCTCTTTAAAAAGCAAAGGTAGTCTTCTGTAAAACATTAATTTTACCACAGCTACATTCTAATGGCCGTTTATTGGAAGTTCGTAACACAATGTCCAACTATTCTCTCATATCTTCACAGTTGATTGCAATTTGGTTTTTTGTAATATTTAAAAGGCAATTCTGCCAAGTGTTAAAGAGTCAAGAGCTTGTGCCAGTGTTATTCACGGAAATGACCATAAAAAGAACCACCTTCCAAAATTAAGACTAGTGTAGTCCTCGTCAAGAATAACTTGTTCATGAGCTTGTCAAGGTCTGCAGCATTCAAAATGTCAACACTGCAACAAAATCATCATCTTTAAGAATGCTCACTAATGGGCAAAAGACTAAGCGTTCCATTTTGCTGCTGAAATCAATTCAATTGATTTAATTATTATCAAGGACGTTTTACTTTTTAATGTCAGACTTCAGTTTATGGATAGAAAGCTGAAGTGTATTCAAGAAGAAGCTTGACTCCTGGCATAACTACAGACACACAGGAAAAAGAAGGTAGGCAAAGGAAGGGGAGTAAAAGGAAGGGGGGGGATAGCTGTTGACGCTATAGTTTCTTAGAAGAGGCAAGTGCCCTCATATTCTACTTAGCTGAGCAGAAAACAAAACTCGTGCCAGTTTAAACTCAGAAGAACTCAGTTCTTAAAACAATATTTGTTATGAGATGGGTCTTCTAGAATTATAAACTTTAACACCATTCTGCATTGAGGAGCGAGCATATTTCGTCAGAAGAGCACCAACTGTCTGCTTCTCTGCACATAAGTCCCTATAGAGGAAAGAAAGCAGATGACATGGGCATTAGAGAGAGTCTCAGCCAAAATGAATCTGTGACATATTTGTAAATATAGCAATAAACTGGATTAGGGAAGATAAAAAAAAAAAATAAACCAACACAACAAAAGCCTACCATAACTGTCACGTAATGCTTTAAATTGCCTAAAGTTTAGAACTTGGCTTGCCATTTAAGTAACAGGCAAAACTACATAATTTACTTCAGAAACAAGGATTTGGGGTTTGGTTTTTTTTTTTTTTGGTTCTCTAAAGGGTTTCCAATCTAGCAAAACGGTTAGCTTTGAACTACTTAATTATATTACTGTAAATTTAGAGCCACTCATAAAGGTTTGATACAGTTACTTCTGGGTTACCATCTATATCGGCTCACATGTACCCTGGCTGGGCCTTTGCACTATAGCGTGTGTCTTAACCACCAAAAGAACAAAGGACGCCGTATAGGAAGCACTATTGCGCTACAGTTCTTGTGTTGTAAATAGAGACTGATTGTAAGTGTCAGGAGGTTTATCCTTTGAGTTAAGTCTCCCTCAATCAAATAAGACAGAGTTATCGCCCATTTAAATTTAGTAGGATCAGCATTTTACACAAGTTTAAATCCAACGAATACAGCTACAGTTCCCACAGCTGGAGATTCTATTCATATAGAATTCGTATTAATTTGAAAAGGAAAGAGGCAATCAAAGCTGGTAAGAAGTCAGCTATGCAAAAAGGGAAGACTATAACACTAATTATATTTTAATACAAAGAAATATATCCTTACTGTATATAAGGGGTAATGTCCACTTCTGTCCATTTTTCCCGTATCCTGAATAAGCTGTTGAATCTTTCCTGATTGTCTTCGGGCAAGTCTTCTACTTTTAGCAGAAAGATGGTCTCTGGTCTTGAGGTTTTATCCACAAGAGCCAAGCCCTGTAGATTAGCATCAGAGAAAAAGTGTTAAATAAAGACAAAACAGTTAAACTTCCTTCTTTCTGGCAATAACCCATGCAAGTTGCCCTTTGCACCTCCAAAGCTGCCTAAAACTGCAGCAGAGGCACAGTGAAAAAGTATCTTAAAGGTGCTGTTTTACAGGCAGTATTTATCATTTCCATTATGACAAGGCGGGAGGAGGAAATCCATGATGTCCCAACATCTGTCTCCTTTGAGCAGAAGGATTTACACAGTGCTTGCTACTCTACTGGCTGTCACTACAGCCTGCTTGACAACAGCTTCAGCTTCTCTTCTAGTTACAAGTATTGACTGTACAGCTGCAACTTTCCTTCAAACAGTGAAACATGCCAGACTAACAGAAACCTGAGTTGTCATGATTCCAGACTACTGATGCTCCTAGAGGATGGCATAAAATGTACTTTAACTCAATAGCTGACAGAAATAACACTATCAATCCCCATTAATCAACAAAATCTACGTATGACACGTCAGTTAACAACCTTCCCATGAGAAAAATCCATGCTTCTTTATGTTTTTACCTTAAGCTGATCAAGCCTTGCTGTCATCCCTTCAGGGACGCTTTGTTGCCAGACTTCTTGGAACTCTGATAGATTGAATTTAACTGCATTTTGCAAAAGCATTTGTGCTATAGCTCTGCATATTTTATCTTCGTGCATTTCAAAGTAAACCTCCCCTGCTGAGAAACAAAAACCAGCATATCTTGGGTGCTTGCTTTTTGATAAAAGAACAGAGAACAGCCTCCTGTTTCTGTTCTGTTCCAGTCTTCTACAAACCAAGTATCCTGTTTTTTCCTTTCCTCAGGGAGTAACCTAACTTGGTGTTACTTTGGACAAATGATGGCGTCTTCTCATTCTCAAGAACAGATTAAGCAGAATATTATGTGTGTGTGCAGCACTGTCCGAGCTACAGTATTTATTCATATCAATACATGTTTTTGCTCCCCATCTTTTCCCCTTTCACAGTAACACTGTTTCTCCTACAGCTTTCATTCCTATTTCTGAATGGCTCGTTTTAAAGTCTTTGCTGTCTGTGGTTGAACAATTAAACAAAACCTTCACTCCCTTAATTGCCCTTACAATACAAGATGATGAAGGGAATAATAAGAATTTATTTTCTTTCACACTGACTGTGCTAAAATTCTCTGAGCAATGTCAGGCATACACACATCCTTCCACTTTTTCAGTCATCTGGACGTCCTGCAGTTCAAACTTGTGCCTTGTGAAACCTGCCTAAATATACTACAAAGTATTGTATGGACTTCAGTCTAATAGTGGGACTATTGTATTAATCAATACAATTGATGGATGTTGTGGTGCTATTCAGGGGACCAAAGGCAGATGTCTACTTCAGGCAAGCTGAATTCAGGGAGATCTATATGCCACTGACTATTCACAATGGCACAATTAATTGCGTAAATGCGTGATATCCGAGACCTCATAGGGTATCTAAAGAGAGATTACATCTAAATTTTACAGGCGATCTGTCTTTAGTCACAACATTGTGGCTTGTGGACATCTAATAAATCCCTTCAGGTACCTCTTATAGTTCCTGATTTTTCCCTGTCTTCTACAGTTTAATAGTCCTTTTTCCTATGATACTTTCTCGAACAATTTTACTGATTTTTAGCTCGCTATTTGCTCCCTCCTTTTACTGGCATTGTAGCAAATTCATTTGTTTGGGCCATCCTCACAAAATCTGCATTTACTCATGAATAACTCTTTCCTTTATGCAAAATTAAAATATGCTTGCTTCCCCAAACTTACCATCATCAGTGTATTTCCTTCCATAGCTTAAAAGAATATGTTCTATCATCTCTCTGAAAAAAATTCAGAAATCAAGTTTTAAAAATGTTCATTAAGACATTACAGAAACAGTTACCAAGATGAAGGAACAGGTAAAGTTAAAAAAAAATAAGTCAAGGAGAATGGAGGATGGGACACATCTTCATGGCTGAAATGAACAAATTGATACAGACTTAGAAGTAAGTTAAAAGAGGAGAAGAAGGGACAAAAAAGACAGACAGGAGTTAATTCAGCACGTCACCCCCAAAAGTCTCTTCTGCTTTCTTGTTAGAACTAACAAAGACTAAAAGGCATAAGGAGAATGGCGAAAAGAGGCTTTTGCAATATCACTTCTTTCCAATGAGAAGTCACGCAAGTCACAAATTTGGCAGTTAATTATCACTCACTGAATATCAGCAGGCATTTTTCTAGACCTCTGGCATAAAATTACAGCCTAACTGCAGACGCTAATAGTAAAGCAAGATTTCTTTTTGAACCAAAAGCCAAATAAATGGAAAACGCCACATATTGTAAATGTAAGACTTTGTTTGAATGATAATCTTAAATTATTTCATGACTCCAAATGGCAATACAATGAACTCAACTCGTGAGATCTGAATTCAGTATTATAACAGAAAATATACCCCCATCTCAGACAAGAGGTAAACTAAACATTTTTGGCTAGCTACAGCTTCAGAACAAGTGTTCCAAGATGGTCAGTAATTTGCGGTTTAAGTACATGCTACCTCCATCATTTACAATTCAGCAATAATGTTTCTACTATTGAATCAATGGAAGTATTACCAATAGACACTAAAATCAACTAACCTGTCTAAAATACTAATGCCCTTGTATATTTTTGAGAAAAAGAAAATGCATCAACACCATGGTAACTGGAATCTAGAGTTATAAGACTGTAATTCTAATAAATAATTAATAATTATTGTAATTAGTGATAGTTAATAATGATTGCAGACAATTTTCATCACTAAAAGTAATTGCTTACCTGGGCTCTAAAGATCCAAGTTCCTCAAGGCAGGTACGTAAAGGAACCTCACTTAAAGACCAGGACTCTGAGTCTATTAGCTGAGTCACGTGATTCAAGAGTTTCATCTCATAGTCAAATTCTAGAATTCGCCAGTATCCTGCAAAATAGAAAACCACAAAACAGTGTTAGAAAGAAAACATTAACACTTTAATGCTATTCTCCTGAAGATACATTACAGGAGTCTGGACGTTTAGGTCACACCTTTACAGTGCACAGTGACAGCATTCTGTCCTTTTCAGGATTAAAACTGAGACAAAGAACAGAATAGCAAAAGCAAATGTAAAGGAGACAGAAATAAAATTATCTCAGTTATTCAGAACTGTTTATGTAGATTAACTGCCATAGATACAAAGACACTACAAATCCCATCCCAAGATGAACCAGATCTGGAAAAACTAATACTTAATTCAGGCATCGACCTGCATGAACAGAACTGACTGCACTGGCCCTGCAAAGTGGCAGTTCAGGTCCAGCCAAGTCCACAGAAATCCAGGTGTGACAAAGCAGAGACCTGGTACAACAGTGCTGTACAGCTGTAAACAACAAGGAAAGTAATCTGTGAGCTCCTCGCCTACCTAATGGGACGGTATACATAAGACAGAGCAGGAGTCTTCCCAGTGGTGCTCAGTGATGGGACAGGAAGCAACAGGCACAAGCTGCAACATGGTAAATCCCAGCTGGTTACCAGGAGAATTCTCTCCCTTTGCAGACAGTGAAACACTGGAACAGCCTGAACAGAGGTTGTGCAATCTCCATCCTTGGAAATGCTCAGAACTTGACCAACTGAGGCCCTGAGCAGCCAGCTCCAAGTTGGCCCTGTTCTAAAGCAGGGGTTTAGATCTGATGACCTCCAGAGCTCAGTTCTGCCCTATATTATTCTGTAATTCCAGGACTGCTGCGACCAAGTGTCCAGGTAAGGGTTTGGGCTTGGCCAAGTAAAGGATGAGCAGGACCTATCCCAAGTTGAGGCACTTGCTCCAGCCTTGCCTCACATGGTAGGAAGACTTCTGAGATAAACCCAGTCTGGGAGGAAGAAAGGACTATGAAAGGGCTGGGGTTACCTAAGGATCAGCTGGTTTTGCCTCTCAAACCAGAGAAATTTTATTGCAGAAAGCAATAACCACTCATCCATGAAGAGGACAACCATCCAAAAAATACTCATGCTATGGGTGAGATACTCTGACGCCCGTGTTTGTAGAAGCAAAGAAGGAATTAACCTGGAGAGAACCAGACTGGTCGACGCCTGCTGATTTATCTTTTTGATTAGCTTCACAGTAGCAGAGGATATAGGAAATATGGAAGCAGATCTTAGTACTCTGAAGTAGCTTGCACATTGAAAGACGAGGATGTGGAATGGGCCTTAGAAAAAGGAGACACGGATATTTTTTTGAGGAAAAAAAAAGCAGGGTTATTTCCTCATAGGCAATAATATTCTTTAGAGACAAATACCTTCAATTTTGCAGGCATCTATAACCTGCAACTGGTGCAGTATTTCTTCTTCACTTGCTTGAATCAGACTTAACAAATCTTCTGTAGTATACTGCAACAAGGGAAAAAAAAGAAGAAAATAAAACAGGTTATCCTTACTCCTCCTTTGCTTCAGCAAGCATACTAAATGCATTATAAGATATAATGAAAGAAAAAAGATTGATCTTTTTTTCCCCAGACTCTGAATTTTCTACTGTTTACCACACTCTCTGAAACTTTTCCTGTAACTTACAACATTTTCTCAAAGAGTTATTCAATATAAAAACCAGTCTAACTACAGGGAAGTCTTTGTGCCATGCATAAGTAATATACCTGTATTCCCAGGATGTCAAACTAGCACAAGTAGGCATTGTAAGTAAAGCATCACAGCAAGAATGAAAAGTGAATGTGTTCTGTCTTTCCTAAATCACATATTCCAAAGAAATTCAAAGAAAAGGCAAAACAAGAATCATTTATCACTTTTGGAGAGAAGTCAGAACTCCAACTTAGTACCTCTAGTGAGGGCAAGCCTCCTCCAGCATGACCTCAACAGTTGTGTGTTCTGTTGTGGCGCTTGCTAAACAATTAGCAGACATGTAGCACAGACCCAGCCACTGTACATACAGCTCCCTGCAGAACAATTACTCCGTGAGATGGGAGGGTGCTGCGGATACTGCGGTAAAGGTTTAGAGACATGAGAGGAACAGAAGGTATCATGAGGAGTGAAGTAAAGGGAGGAACAGCCTACTTAAATCCATAGGAAACAGGGCTTCATCAGTTCTGTTATTCACCTTACAGCCTTTTTAATCAACTCTAATAATAAAGTTCTGTTGATTATAGTGTAAGAATATTTCCTATCAGAACACAAAAATTGGATTAAGTACTTGAGATGTATTAGACTATGGGAACACAAATGGAACAAACCAACACTGAGCAGAACATCCACATGTTAAAAAAGCATTTAATAACTACAGAAAAGTCTCCTCTTCCTGCTATGCCATTCCTATTAGACAGTATGTTGAAACATCATCAGGCTAAGCAGCACTGAACTCACATCAGTATTTCAGCAAGTGATGACAGTATTATACAGTATTTTAAAAAACACTGCTAGCAATTTAGAGCAAATGTATCACCAGATCAGTATGCAAGTTAGATACTGCCATTCAGATAAGACCTGACAGGAGTCCTTGGCATTTGTTCCCTCAGAGGCCGGGCTAGGACTCCGACAGCTCTTTTAAAAAATCACTGCTCTCAGCTATGATGCTTTTATCAGCTGCATCACCCTTGCAAACATAAAATGGAATGGACTGACTTGCATCATGTCCATACCAGCAATTTCCAGATAATGTCTTTAATATGTTTCTTATCCTTAACTCAGACGCATTCGATCATTTTAATATGCCTTGCCATCTCACTGAAAAATCCAGGATTTTAATTTGGTGTATGCTAAGCAAGCTGTGTACTAGCCCCGCATCACTACGCATCAGGCTTCCTTACAGTAATTCCTCATAGTGCTATAGTTCCTTATGGTTCCTTTCCTGTAGTTCTCCGTGTATGATAGTACAGTACAAACTGGAAACCATGAGAAATTTACAGTAAGCCAGCAAAACACCGTAATTTGTTTTTGAACAGGTTAAAGAGTGAGAATTAGTCCCACAGAAAAGAGAACTTTCCCATGTAGAGCTTTCAAATTGAAGTTCCACTAGTAGCATAGCTAAGATTCGTCTACATTTATCAGATATATCTACGTGTTCTCCAGTAAGCCAATACATGAAACATTCTCCTTCAAAACAAATGGAGATCAGTCCTCAAACTAGGCACTAATGTCTGGGGAGACATTGACATGTTTTTATAAAATTAATTTAATATTATCAATAAATACTATTGCATATGACATCTTTTTGTGTTGCTAGCCTTTGTCAATGCTTGTAATTTCTGGACAATTTAAGCCCTTTTCCCTCTGCCATCCCGTATTTTGCTGCTGTGTCCTTCTATACCTAGACCAGAGTAGGTAGGAAAAATGAAAAGGCAATGTTGGGGGAAAGATGCTGAAACTTATCAGAAAGTAAACTGTTAATCATCCAGAGAGAGGCAGCATTTCTCTCCATGGGAGAAAAGTAACATCTATGCTTCTATATGCAAGCACACACAGATGGTTTGTTACCATCAGCTTCAACCAAGCCTCAGTGTGAAATACTTTGGAGCAACCATTTCTGGTTTTTAAAGTCAAAACGAAAGCCAACCAAACTAACAAAACTCCAGGATTTTTATAAGCCTTTTATTTGAGATCCTATGCTGCACAGTCCAGATCTCTCCATTGGTGATTAGAACCTCTTTTTACTTTAAAAAAAGGTTGCTTACACCTGCTACTCGGTGGAAGTGCTAATAATTACCAACTTGTTTAGAATAGTAGGCTTACAAAATTAACTCAAAGCAGCACTGTGGAACATGGGAACAAAGGTATTTTTCTAATTAAGAATGTATCTTCACTTTTATTTGCCTGTTATCAATTACAAGTAATTTACAGAGCTGACTTACCTTTGAAAATGTCAAAGTCTGATCTTTCCGACTATCTGGCCCGTCATATGGATCTTCCATTAAAAGCTTTCTCAATTTCTTCAGTTTAGGTCGGCATCTCCTTAATTCCCAATAGTTATTGGAGAAGCCAGCAATCTACAAGAAAAAACAGTGACTCTTAAAACATTTTAATGTACCATTTGGATTCAAAACTTAACAAATATTATCAGCAAAAAGTGTTAATATAGTCACTGAGAACAATAATTTATTAATAGGGTAATTACGTTAAAGATGAAACAATCATTGTAGTATTTTCAATAGAAAAATTTGCCACAGGCAATGAAGAATAAAAATCTGCTGTTGGTTGATAAAAGTATGTTCCTAGTGCACATGACAAAGGGAACAACTCATCTCTACATGGAAATGACAGAATATCAACATGGGATATATTCCTGCACAATTCACGGAATCACGGAATCATCTAGTCCAACTCCCCTGCTAAAGCAGGATTGCCTAGAGCACATCACTCAGGACTGCATCCAGACGGGTCTTGAAAGTCTCCAGAGAAGGGGACTCCACACCCTCCCTGGGCAGCCTGTTCCAGTGCTCTGCCACCCTCACCGTAAACACGTTTTTCCTCACATTTGATGGGAACTTCCTGTGTTCCCGCTTGTGCCCGTTACCCTTCATCCTGTTACTGGGAACCACTGAAAAGCGCCTGGCTCCATCCTCCTTAAACCCAGCCTTTAGACACTTGTAAACATTCATAAGGTCTCCCCTCAGCCTTCTCTTCTCCAGGCTAAAGAGTCCCAGCTCTCTCAGCCTTTCCTCGTAAGGGAGATGCTCCAATCCCTCAGTCATCTTTGTTGCCCTACGCTGGACTCTCTCCAGTAGTTCCCGGTCTCTCTTGAACTGGGGAGCCCAGAACTGGACACAGTACTCCAGTTGTGGCCTCACCAGTGCAGAGTAGAGGGGGAGAGTGACCTCCCTTGACCTGCTGGCCACACTCTTCCCTATGCAGCCCAGAATTCCGTTGGCCTTCTTGGCAACAAGGGCACATTGCTTGCTCATGGATAATTTACTGTCTACCAAGACCCCCAGATCCTTTTCTTCAGAACTGCTTTCCAGCAGGTCCACCCCTAACCTATACTGGTGCCTGACATTCTTCCTCCCCAGGTGCAGGACCCTGCACTTGTCCTTGTTGAACCTCATTAGGTTCTTCTCTGCCCAGCTCTCCAGCCTGTCTAGGTCACACTGGATGGCAGCACGGCCCTCTGGGTTGTCAGCCACCCCACCCAGTTTGGTATCATCAGCGAACTTGATGAGGATACACTCTGTGTCCTCGTCCAGGTCATTCTCATCAACATTTCTTTTCCTCTTAATACTGTTACATTAGTCCCATAAAACCCCTCCTGTATTACCCTGTTTCTATCTTCCCCACTTCTTCCCATGCTTGGGATCTACTTCATGGTCTTCTTACACGTTAATGAATCATCGTATCACTAAGCTCAAGTAAAACATACATTAACAAGACAGGAAGCTACACTTGCACACAACTAACAAGACACCTCTGCTCCTTACTCTGATTCAACACACAAATTTAAAGCATGCAACAGGAAGCTCAGGTGTAATCGATTCAAAACCACTAATCTAATAAAACTTTACCTTCAGAGTAATCCTGAGGTGTTTCATGGGGTACAGCTCAGACTTCCTAGAAGATTCTTTGAAGAGAACAGCGTACTGGAGGCCTTTCAGCATTCTTTCTGCTATTTACCAAACCAACAGAAGTGGGTACAGAACGGCAGAGGCAGAACAGGCTCCAGGTTTGTGACTCCTGACCCAACCACTAGCCCCTTGTAAAAAAGCCTCCACGAAAAAAGCCTCCAGGTAGTACTTTAAAATACCCCAAATACTTTACCAGACTACTTTTTTTTTTTCTAAGTCATCCATTAAAAAAAAAAAAAACAAACAAAACTTTAAAATGTTTTTCTGTTTCAATCAAGTATAAGCAAACCACCTGTATGCAGAAGTCATCCTATCCAAATTCTAATACAGAGAAAGCTCTCTGTATCTATTCTGTAGCTTGCTTGGGACAGAATTCAGGTAAATACTAATTTCCTGATAAACTTCTAAGCTTTTTTTCCTCCATGTCAAATAGCATTTACCAAAGTGTTACATTTTTTTTTTCCTACCAAGTTCTTTTCTGAGCAATTTGGTAATGAACAAGAAGGTACTCTGCATAGAAAAGAGGATAAATAATTCTAATTTATAATCCAAAACTCGTAACTGGAGCTGATCTGTGTGAGATGAATAAAATGGCAGATGCTTTGACTATGAGTATTACCCTTGCAAGTGGTACAAAGAGCAGCACCGAGACTGCAGAAGAAAGGCAGTTAAGCCCCAAAATACTAAGTAAACGTAGTATCTGACGCTATGTTTCACAATTTGCAGTGTCAATACACCATGTAACATTTTTGAAAACATCAAGAATGCTCTTAGAAATAAAACTCTAAAAATAATTCCTAAGCAAAATCACATTTATATTATGTTGACACATGTGACTTCAGAGGACTAGTGAGATCATTAAACATAGCAAAACAAAAAGTATATGCAAGAATATTACTTTCTCATTAATTTCTTTAGTTTGAATTAACTTTTTCTGTTAGCTGAACTGATGACTTCACAGAAGAAATTATGTTGGTTTGATTATTACGCTCATCTAAGGACAAGCAGGATTACTCCTCAATGATGTCATTATATCCATTACAGCAAATAATGACTTAATAGTTTTTGCCTAACTATTTTTATCAAAATTTTATTAACTATGTTTCAGAAAAGCAGAGAACAATGAATTCTTTAAACTGAAAACTCTAAAATCATTCACTCCAACAAATCCTTCCAGATGCTGTTGAAAAGAGTCACCTTTGAATATATTTCTATATTTAAAAAATAATATTCAGACATGACATGGTATAATCTGCCTTTTGGCTAAAGCACTCCTAAGAATCAATTTGCAAACAGCTTATTTTAAAAATAGTTGCTAACATCGACAAATTAGATTTTCTTTGAAAGCTTTTAATACCTACCACAAGTAACTACTATCCACTGAAAATAAACTGAAGTTTTAACTTCTTAGAAACAATAATTATCATACATCATGGATAAAGTTCAGTGGCATAAAGAAGGGCCCTAGAGCCATTTTGGATACCCTAAGGTATAGTGTGCCCCCTGTGTATAAAGCATATTTATAAAGACATCCTTCTGGGGCTGTTCAATATACAAAGAACCTACAGGAGACTCACATCCTTCTGGAGTGGCAGCTCGAAGCTAGACCAATACCACAAGGCATCTAAAATGGCATTAGTAGCCTATGTTTAGGCAACTGAATCCCAGTCGGGTTTCACATAAGCATCTTGGATAAAATGCAAGAAATTATAGAGAATAAGAAAGTAGAGAATTAAAGCAAACAAACAAAAACCCAGAGAGACATACCTGTGAATGAATAATATCACAAGATGCTTGATCTGCATTCAGCTCTTCTGGAGTTTTGCAACCAGGAATAAACAGCAACATATTTGAGGTATCTGCTCTTTTCATGTCATAAGTTTTATCTTTGCTGCACAGCACTGCTTGTTCATCCTTTTCACCACGGATTACCAGGCTGAAAAAAAAATAGCCAAAAATAAAGATGTATTTATACGTCTGTTTCCGTATCAACACCTATTAAACTTGTCTGATATTTTTTCACATTTATATATTGGTAAAGAAGTTATAAACTGCAGTTCAATTTGGTACCAGCAGTCACAGTATACCAAAATATAAAGACCTAATTGTCCATTAATCTAAAATACATATCTATTAATGTAAGTACATGTTTTTCCTCTCCTTTTTGAGTTTTCCCACTGTGAAAGACTCTAAAAGGTTTTCATACAGATCACAATCAAACCTCCTAACCTGTCTTTTCACACAAAACCCCCTAAAACACTGATTAGGTGATGCTTAAAGCCTGAACTAGTTCACTAACCTTAGAAATTAGATTACAACTAGAACTGTTGTTTAATAACATGCTTTAACTTGGTCAGCCCTGAAGTGGTCAGGCAGTTGGGACTAGATGTCATTGTAGGTCCCTTTAAACTGAAATAGTCTATTCTATTCTTAATTAAGACTGAAACTGGCCCACTGTGAAACAAGAAAGCAAACAGAAATTGTGTCTGTTGTGCAGCGTCCTTCAGATTATTCCCTCTCAAAAACATACACATTTTCTTGCAAGTAATTCCAAGCAGGAAAGAAAGTCATCTTCTAGAGCATTTCAGTACAAAGAATCAATGCAAAACCCCGTCTTGTGCTCACATATTTGATTAAACAGAGATTCTTAGTGAGAACATGGTAACACTGAAGCAGGACCACAAGAGGGTCCTTCCGCAAGAGGGAATGCAGTTCCTCCCAGGCTACACAAAACTACTTGCTCAGATTCAATTTAATCAAAATGTTCATCTTGCTTCCAAAAGCTTGCATGCATGAACAAAGCTCAGCTGTGCCCCAAGTGGTCCTCAGCGTGATTCAGGCCACTAAGCAATGACACTTTATCAATATTGCACTATGGACAGGCTTAATAACATACATCTCTGAGGACTATTTTCTTTAGAGTGAGTTCTAATGTTGTATAATTTTAAACATTTTTATTATGTCACTGGCATTGCAACAAAGGCAAAAATTTTAAAAAGTATCAAAAGCTTATATGGAATCTATGCTTGGTCCAGAGTTAGATGTCTTACCAAATCATAGAATCATAGGGT
>VYZM01012738.1:3522-35727 GCA_013398915.1 Dromas ardeola
AATAGAAATAAACTATAAAGATTTAATGTAATGCTTGTTGTTAAAACATATTATGTATGTAATATGTACACACACGCTACATGTAAAAATTAGGAAGTGGAAACTGGAAAGAAACAAAAGTTAACACCTTCTTGATTTACCATCAATTAAATAAAAAATATCACGGTCCAGCATAAATAGTTCCTTTTTTGAAGTAAATTTCACTTGTCATTATTAATACAATCAATAGTCTCCCCCCAAACTGTAATTTTGTTCTTTGCAAAAACCCAATATACATTGTCATAAATTTTACATTTTACAAGTACTGATGATCTTGATAAAAATGCTTCTATTCAGCACCACATTACAGCACTCTTGCATCTTTCACCTCTTTCTGGATGACTGACTTAACCTCTCTAGGATTCATAAGTTCACAATTATCCCTGCTGCATGAAAGAATGAAAAACTGAAATAGCCTTAGTTACTGTAGATATCTGAGTGATTACTTCTGAGAGGAAGAACAACTTAGAACATGCAGACAAATTCACACTAGTCATGTCTTGAGTAGAAGGGGAGAATAGGCAACTTGTATAATAAGTGTAATATAAGTGCAACCCCTTCCAGTCCTTTTTTCGTGATTCTATAATCTATGTTTCTATTTAACTTTTTGACATCTGTTTGCCAGCTACTTCATACCATTGAATAAACTGTAATATTAATCTCTTAGCTCTCTCTTCATTATTTTCTATATGCAACATAAACTCCCACATGAACACTCATATAAATAACGCAATTGAAGGCTAGGAGTTACTATAAATATAGTTATGTTGAGGACAAAAAAGTAAACGTAAGAAAAGTGCTTACAGGGCCACATCCACTCTTGCTTATTGTGTAGACTACTCCTCCTCCCTGAAATAAAAACAGAAGTCAATTATTTCCATGTTAAAAAAAAGGCGGGGTGGGGGGGGAGCAGAAAGAAAAAAAAAAGGCCTGCTGTTTATGGCATGAAAAGCTGTGCAACTGCCAATGTGTATGTGCAAATATGGGATAAGCAAGTACAGAGGTTACCAGTTCACTGGTAACTGGGTGTAACAATTCTAATTTAGTATGACACATTAGTCATCACTGGGATTTCATGTAACTTTGTCGTTGGTCAGGTAAACTTTCAAAATCCACAAGTTTTTTTACTAAACGGTCTGTACTTTAGAAAAAATTAGTAACTTCAGGTAGTTATGTAACAAGATGAGAAACTCAGCTTTTACAAAGGAGTATGTATTATATATGAAAGAAATACAATGAAGAAAAGGAGTATTTAGTATAGACATAAAAATATTTGGTATTAGAGTCTGGTAATTCCACTTACAAGTAGTGAAGATTGAACAAATGGAATATTACTGGATAATTCACTAATAAATAGAATCACTAATAAGTAGTAAGAAATACATCCTTGAGAAGCTTAGTTCAAGAAACTGGAGACATACCAGAAAGCATCTGACAGTTCAAGTGCAAATAGGCACGTTATGGTAGTGGAAATAATGAACTAAGAACCAAGTATACATTTCTGTGATTAAAGCAGTGGAAGCGATCAGTGAGGCCACAGACATACATACCCCAGAAGTTTTAAAAGGCTAACTAGACAGTGAAATGCCCAAATTTTCAACTGCAATTCTTATCTGGTGTTAAAAGTCACACAGACATTATACTGGAGCTTTAATGGATGTGTGCATATCTGGTGAAGTTTGGAGAAATTTTGCAAATTTTTGTGGAGAAGAAAGTGAAACACAAGTATAATTAGTCCTTTTATTTTGATTGTAAAAAAAAATTAGAAATAAGAAAAATGCCTAACAAATAATTTAATAAGTATAGTTTCGTTTTCATTTTGCCAGCTGTCTCTAAAACTATAAAATAAATGGTTTGTGACTGTGTTTGTATGTACATGTGCACACAGAGGTAGGAATCCTCTAGGAAGATGGAAGGAACCTTTTTTTCCTCAAAAGGGTCAAGTTAATGCTTGATAAAAATGCTTAACGTGTGAAATCAGAGGTGATGAAGCATCTTGTAGGTAAGAATACTGACATCAAGCTATTGAGTTCAACTGAGTGTGGGCAGTTGAATCTAGTCCAGGTACTGAACATACAGTTTACTGGATGAATAGCTCTGGCATTCTGCGTCAACTAGCAGAGATGAGATTTCAGTACAGTATTAAAGCACCTCAGTACTCTAGTTACAGAATTTCAGTTGTTCAAGGTTATTAAAGGAAAATGTACAAGTGCTGGAAGTTAGGACTCTTACCTGACTGCCTGAATAGCTGTTCTGAGAGGAACTGGAAGGTCCAACCTGTAAAGAAACCAAAATACTATTTATTATTTTGCAGAAAATTGATTTTGACATATAACATTTTCAGGAAAGAAAGATCTATTTGGTGGAAAAAGGAAGAACACACAAAGTAGTTTTATGTGACTTCATTCCACCAAGTGATACTATTAAAATTATTTCAGAGATCTTTAAAGCCAAATAATCAAAACTATACCAAAACAGCTGGTATAAATTAACATAATTCTGCTGCTTGCATCCTTTTTATCTGGCCTCATACACATCATTGAGGAAGAGACCTACACTATCAAGATCATTAAAAAGTAGATGAAAACTTTTTACTGATGTGGTTATGTTAATTACTAGACACTATGCAATGTAGGGAATATTTTCTGGGAGGAAGAAGAGAAGAAAAAGAGGCTGCTTCACCGAGTTGAAAGTTATTTTCAGAAAACAAGAACTGGTTAAATTTTATATCTAGATCACAATTTGCAAAAGGTAAGGTTTCAGAGCTGTTGAAATAATTCATCTTGAAAAGCAAGCAAACACTATGACTAAAAAGTGAAGACAGAAAAAAGAAAGCTTCTATTAGAAAGTTACACCAGATTAGCTAGAGAGAACCTGCAGGAGGAAATGGTAACAAGGCTGACAACCATTTAGAGAGCTTGGGATTTTAATCAACCAAGATAAATTGCTAAAAAGAAAAATAAATTGAGCGACAAGAGGGATAAAGATGTGACTAGGAGCAGCTTCTGACTAGGTCTGGGCAATTAGCAGTTTGTCAATGTCTTTGAAGAAAGAATATTTACCATGATGCATCGGCCTTGTGTTGTGTAAGTCCCTCCACGCTGCAAGAAAGTACAGGTTCCAGTTACTGTTTATTGACTGGTGTACAAATACCAAATTATTTTAAACAGGAAATCAACTAAATTCACATTCATGGTCTGAGTGAAGAAATCAAGTGTTTCATTGCTTACAATACCTTACACATTGTAACAATCTGATCTGAGAACTGACACTAACTAATTAAAATAAAAATACCTTCAAAACGGCATACAAAAACGTAAGCATAAATGAGATCTTGCTAGGAGAGTAAGTTGAATGGTATGATATAATCTTCATGCTACAACCCTGAAACAACTGCACCAGTAGGACAGGAATTCTAAAAACTGAGGTAACTGAAAAATGGAAAATTGAAAAAAAAATTGCTCTTACCTTGTTACATTCTACTTCTATCATAAGCTGTGAAAGAAAATGAGAACACATTTACAAATTATTTACTGGGAAAAAAACCCAGCTTATTATAGAAAACAGGAAATACATTCGCTGAAGCGAGGGACAAAAGACAGGTGTTCACTCTTGGTTAGATCGCAAGGTGACATAAATCAGTGTTGCTACAGTCAAGAACTAATACGGTAGATTTGAACAGACTTTCTTTACATTAGCTGCCTATCATGTTTAAGATGTTTCATATAAGCATAATTATTGCCCCAAAAGAAACAAACTAATTTCTAAGAATATGCTACACAGCTACAGTTCCCAGGGACTGGGGCAACAGTTAAGAACAGCACAATACAACAGAAGTACAGTAGAGTTCTCCTTATGACCAATTTTATTTTCTTAGTCTTTATGCTATGGATTGTTTTGATAACTAGATTATTAGTTTCCTTATTTCTGTGGGGGGAAAATAATATTTATTTCATTTTTTCATCAATTTAGTAAGAGGATTAGACAGTTAAATTAAAAGTGTTGAAAATATCTAATGATTTTGGCCATCTTAGTTAATTTCAAAGAATGTATGTCTTGTATCAAGTCAAACATATTTTAATTTACTGTACTAATTTCTAATACGCAAATACACTCAAAACGTACCTTCCTTTTACTTTTTCCTGTCCCATTAACTGGCTCAGAATGTGTAGGTGTGAGAGTTTTGCTTTGAATTCCAACCCAAAATTTCTCTAGATCTTGAACAACAGTTGCACTGGAAAGGAAACAAAATCATCACTATTTTTCTATCAAAATATTTTGGTTGATTTTATTTTATACCAATAAACTCTTCTTCCCCCCTCCCCCAACCAAGAAAATCACTCTGTTTTGATTTTAATGGTATACAGTACAAGTTTGAAAAGAACATCATCATTTTCCAGAACACTTTTCCAGTTACTGTATTATCATCCAACATCATTTTGAAGATAAATAAAATAGATGCTGAGAAGGGGCAGAAGAGGAATGGACACTATTTGAAGAGGCACTGACTCCAGTGGGGCGTATATGCTCAAATGTCCATAAAAATTGTCACACCTCTTTCCTGCTCTGACAATCTATATCTGTGGTGGTGAACTGATTTTCATGGCATTAATGAGTGGAAGCGATCGTGTTTTTAATTTGCGTTCTTTTGCCCCTTTTTGTATTCCTCAAGATTTAATGAAGGAAAGCCAAGATGCCCTGTCATAAATCTACACTTCAAACAATATCAAGCTATCAAATATTTAGATGTTTTCCAATTACATCAAGATTGCATTTTGTTAGACCAGGTGGTATTTTTACAAGCTTCAGATCTGCAAGAAAAGTAGCAGTAAATGTAGGATAAATTTGTCTTCTCCTGCTTTCAGCAGTTAGTTCATGGGTCACAAACTTATTTTTAAATTTACCTTACAAGCATTTACATCAAACTACTATTCTTCTGCTCCTCAAAATGAAAGAAGTTATAATTGAATAGAGTCTGAACTTCACTTATTCAGGGAACTAGTTACGTTCATATTGTTGCTCTTGTAATTAAAGAGGTCGAAGTGTAAAAACTCAAAGATCCATTAATAACACTGTGCTTAATGGAATTATTTACATATATTAACATCTGTAGGACAGTGTTCAACCTTTCATAAATATACCTTGAAATAGAAATCATGTTAGTTAATGGACACAGTGGGAAGTCATGACAAACTATGAAAAAACCCCATGATTGGGGCAAGAGAAGAACATCAGAAACAGCAACACAGATCCATGTCAAAATAATCCATAGAAATAAATAAAATTTCAAGGAAAAAAAAAAAGAAAAACAATTATTTACATAAATTGAAGATCTCTAGCATCACGTGGAGCGGTCCATGTTGTTGTAACTTTCTGCTTCACATCTGAATTTGCATGACCTACTGCTGAATTCTGCAATGAAAAAGAAATACATATAATTTATAAGATGCAAAAGTGACTTTTGCCTATATTAATAGGGGAACTGTCTCTACTACAACAGGTAACATTGATGTCCTCCTAAAAAGTGCCAGGTAGCTTCTACATTAGATTCATATTACATACAGAAGATACATGTACTTCTTGAGAAAGTCTAAATTTTTAAACTCTACTGATTAAACAACTTTGCCATATAAAAATGCTCACTTCTATCAATTCTGATGAAAATATTTAAAAGGAAAGCAAGCTTAAGTATTCCAAAGACTAAACACATACCGTCACATTATGACATCCCAAGCCTTTTGTGTTTGGATCTGTAATTTTAAAAGTACCAACAGGAACATCTCCTTCTACTTCTCGAGCTTGTAGATGAAATCCTTTGAAACCAACATCTTTAAGTGCTTCTAGAGTGACTGTGAAAACAGACATTTTGAGAAATTTAAGTTTCATACACAACTAAAACCTCTTAAATGTTAACAACTAATTTCCCTCACTCCAAAGCACAAGACTGCATGTACAGAAATTACTCAAAACCTTTTACAATTTTTTAAAATGTTGTGATTTATTACAGCTTTTATTACTTATCAAGAGAATGAAAATAGAGGAAAAGGAAGAAATTTGGAGAGGCATTTCCGTGTAAAGTAACATGAAATATATGATTTACTGACAATTTTAAAAGTAATTCTGCTCTACCAAATGACGACAACTTTATTATAAATTTCATTTGCATCCCCAAGAATACTGGTCAATGACCCTGCTGACCAAAAGGTTATTTATTTTCTGTCTAATTAGGCCTATGTAGTCAAACTAGCTACAGGAGAAAGAGAATTGCATTTCTTTCTACCTCTGTTTCAAAAGAAAAGATTAACTTCTGCCTGAGGCTGAATTACAGAACCATTTATTTTAATGTGTTACAACTGGAAAAAGAAAAACTAGACAGTTTGGCTCTCGTGTTCTGTACTAAATATGAAAAATTAATAAACTACTCAATTTTACTCAAATTCTGTTACTGAAGGAGCTCAGAAAAATATGGAAGAGAGCAGTTTTGTGTATATCCAAAGTGAAATTAAATTTCAAGATTTAAATTTCAAGATAATCAAATTTGTTATGATCTATTATAAACTTGCTTTGCTAATGCCAATATCAGGCACTTTCACAAATAAAATCAGAACAATGGTTTTTGATCAAAGGTATATGTAGTCATTAAAAATAAGGAAAGCTAAACTGGGAATGACACAGAAGTCAAGGCAAGGACCAATCATACATTGACAATTTAACATTTCCAAAGACCTGCATAATTAGCCTTCTAATTTGTCATCAACTTTCAGTCCTAATTCACTAATTTTTTGCAGGTCTCACAGGAGGGATGACATCCAACACTTGAATGCAGTGTGAAATCAATCACAGATGCAGCTGTAAGAGTGTTGGCACATGGCATGCCACAGCTGAAACTGCAATATACTCAATGGAAGGGCAAGCTAAAGCAGCTCCCAGAGATCAGATGCCGGATGCTTACAATTTGAAGCAATAGAGAAGTAGTGCTAAAGCAAGAAAAACATGGTTAGAAGAAAAAGAAAAAAAAAGGCAAGGTTAGTAGCATCTGGGATTCAATATTTTTGTCATGGTAAATCCTGGTAAATCCCATATAACCTCATAGAACAGCCTGCATACACTTAAATCCATCCACCATTTTGCTGGCAATACTGTTTTAAAAATAGCTATCAGTAATCAAACAGCCCTCCAATCCCTGAAGGAGTTATTCACACATGTTTTTCTGAGAATGGCAGCTATAGAGGTACAACAATGGACATGTGATGGGTTACAACCCACTTGCACTTCCATGCTTCTTCTAGCAAATGGCTAGAAAAAAAAGCATTCACAAGCCACTTAAAGTGTGGCAGCACCATGAGATGGCATCATAGTGTCAAAAAACAAGGTGTTCAAGGTGTTCCATCTAGAGAGCAATTTGGGATTAAGAAGATAAAAAGGTGGTTTAAACCACAATAGCTCCACCTCCTGCAATTTGAGAAAATCTTGGATGCAGCTCTTAGGATGACTCAAAATGTCTCACTCTTGAGTTGTCTTATACTGTATCCTGAGTTTTTATTTTCCTGTAAGATGACAGCACGTGAACATCTAACGAGTAGGATCCTTTTGTATTGCAGAGGCCTGATACAACAGCAGATACTCAAATACAAAGGTAAAGAGGAACTAATTATTGTAAGAGCAACTAAACTACAAAGAGCAACTAATTATTAGTCTGACTCAGCTGCCCCATTTCATTTTAATTTTGTCACAAAAATTATAGCATGAAGTTAAGATATATTTATTAGACAGGGAAAATAAAAAAGTTAATATATTTTCAGTTATGCAAATGTACATACACTCATATATAGAAAACATTTCAAAAAAGATTACTATCAGGTACAGATGAACAACATTGAAATTAAAAAATAAACTTAACTAGACTGAGAGGGAAAAGGGGGAAATTTGGTGAAGTCTGGTAATTCTGAGAGACACCAATAAAGATTTTATGTCATTCAGATTATTTACCTTGAATTTCATTTCCTGGCTCAAAGTTATCAAAAGATACAGCAATAAGATATGGTGGTGCAGATGTCTGTGGTTCAGCTTCATAGTTTGGTAACAGAGAATCACAATCAATTGAGGTATTTGTCTGTGGAAAACCAAGGATTCTGGGCAAAAATATCGCACAGAACAAGAAACCAAAGCAGGAGTGTCTTCTCATCTGTGGAACAAAAAGACAATATAGTTTTATAGTTTATAGTAACTTCTTCTTAGTAGTTGCTATGTTTGACAAATATCTGTTTTTCTCCAGGGTAGGAAAGAGAACAAGCCTAGAGAGCTGGGCTTTCATTGCATTAATGTATTTTGTAGAAAATAAATTACAGTAAAATACCTATATATACTGGCAGAACAGTGCAATAAAGGACACAAATATTTCCATTTTAAAATAATGAATTATTAATGGCAGTTTAAATTCTCTGGTTACATGACAGCAATCCATTAACAGCCATGTCTGCTGCATTAAGGCTTTGGACTAGAAAAGACTTTAAACAAGCTTCCTCATTGTTGAGCCAGCAGATTTAGCTCCTTCGTTATTCAAGAACTAAGACAAAAACTTTGGTCTCTCAAACTGCTTTTTGTAGATAAAACCATGAGTAGCGTGCTCTCTTTTGACTGCTTTGCCTACTCTCACTTCCAAGAGACAGCCAAGAAATCTATTGTTAAATGCCCTGGAGAACTCTTTGAATTTTTTCAAAATATTTGTTTCCTGAAGGATTTAACAAGACTTCCGCAAAGTCCTTTGGAACTTCTAATCAATTTAAAAATAGTAAATTGTTAGTGCATGCTTCCTTTGGGTTAAGAATAAATTATACCCAGGACAGAAATTCACAAAAATAACTAAGAGGCAGGACTGAAGTCCAGTCTTCAAGGATTCTTAGTGGGAAGAAAATGTATTTTCTTTATAATTCACTTGTTTACTGATAGTAAACTGTTTCCAAGAAAGAAAGGAAACTCTTCCCAGCAGTATTCTCAGGTGTTTAATACCAGATTTTATGGCCCATGTTCAAAGTCTAAACATTCAACCATGGCAGCACATAATTTGTAAGGCCATTACATCTTACGAATATCTCACTGTTCCAGTTACAAAAATGCTGATACAACTTAAATCACAAGAAATATTTAATAACACTATTTTTCATGCTTGTCTGCTACAGGATTGCCTTGTGTGATACAATAGGCTGTAACAGAAAGAATGGAGATATTTACTAGAGATTTTTTAAAGCATTTCAAACATAATGTTAAGAGACATGTTCAATTTGTATCATCTACCTGCGTATCTTAATTTGTGCGTGAACGTCTAAGACCATTCAGTTTTGCATGTGCTAATGAAATAAGTAACAGAAGTATCTGGGAGCATGGGAGAAAAACTTCAGAACACAATTCCAAACATACATGCACTTAACTCTGAACTTAACCAACTTCATAAAAAGCCACTAAGTCAACAGATAACAAAACAGGTGACTATGAAGTGTTGAAAGATTTCCTATAGGAAGATGATGAAGGTCTGCATGGCGTCACAACCAGTAAGTGCAGCAATCAGGAAAGCTCTACATGCAAGTTATCATGTCTTTAAAGCAGATGAAGAATATCCCTCCCAAAAGTCTCATGAAAATGTCACTTAAGTGGGATCCTGGTAAGCATTATGTTTTGGTATCAGTACGCTGGGTGCGGTTATCCAATCTCTTCTGACAATTTTGATGTGGCCCACCTCTAATTAAATTTTAAATACAGCATAGGTGCTATTATATTAACAGATGTGGTAAACAGTGATTTAATATGAACCAGTCTATGTGTTGTTGAAATCTTTGTCTGACTCATGGAGAGATGGAAAAAAAATCTGCTTCTAATTAGATGTTCTATTTCAAAGCACAGAGTCCTTAGCACTGTTTCAACTGAGACTGGAAAATTGTCTGGAGCTGCGTTCTGCCACAAAAGAAAACCAGTCTGAAATCTCCTTTCCTCTTTTTCTGGCCAGAAGAGAGCCAGAAACACAAGCACAACAAGTTGAAACATGGCTGAGATGCCTTCTCTTTGCACCATCTCTCTGATATAACAGTCCTAAGAGTCTCATCATGCCGTCCTTTGGAACTAGGTTTTAGATGAGGAAGAGAGAGATATTAGCATCTTACAAAATTCCAAGTCCTGACTTGAGGCAGAAGCAGAAAATCATTTCCATGGATCTTGAGTTCCAATACATATTCAATGCAATCATGTTATCTTGCATCACAAATTTAACTTTTCGCCATGAAAAATGCCAAGAAACTTAAAGTAAATATTTATAAAATAGAAGCATAGGGAATTCTGGCAAATAAACATTATTTGCAAGTTTCTAATTGGATAAAATTACGAAAAATTAACTGTATCCTGAGTTCCCTCATCTGATGGGAAAATTCTTTTTTTATCACACATACAATCACTTCTTCCTATGAGCTTACATCACCCTCATATCTGCAGTACCTGAGCTGCTACCTTAAGAATGCTCTTCTGCATTTAGTCTAATACAACTTCAGGCCAGCAATTAAATCCCTGGGTGCTAGTTAGTTAGCTACTGCGTTCAAAGTCTAGTGGACTCGCAAAGAGACACTTTGGTGGTTTGCTTCTCCAGAGCCTTGGGCAAACTTCTGAATGGAGACAAAAGTTGTTTTAAAAGCCTTTAAATATAGAGCATTTAATTAATAAGATAAATACTTTTCTGTAATTTGAAAAACACAGTCCTGGCAAGTCCATCCTGCCAACAGTTTAAGACTCAGTCCTGCATACCCATTTCTAAACTCGTTCTGAGCGTTTTTCTCCTTTCTTTTCTCCAGACTTACTCTTCAGTCTTTGAGAATAAACATCACCAGTTAGCCTGCCGCCCTGTCCACCACATCCCCAACAACACACCTTATCGACCAAGTGCTGATGCGTGGGCATCCTCCAGTCCCTCTATGGTCAGCGTGGAAGAGCAGCAGCCGGGCAGCCCAGGTGCCCCAGCAAGATGAGAGAGAGGAGGCGTCGGGCTCGGCCAATCGGCAGCGAGGCGGGGAGCCAGCGCAGCCAATCGGGGCCGCCCGCGCCTCTGCCGTGGAAATGAGGACACGGCAGGTGGGACTCTCCTGCCCAGACGGGGCGATGACAACACACACTCCTCACCGGTGAATCATAACCCCTCTGACCTTTAACTAGGCATCTGGGATAGGTAAGGCTTCGGGAGGCTGATAGACTACACTAGCACGTTGAATAAAATCTGCAGAATTATGCGATACAAAAGACTGACTGATATTTCGTGAGCAGTTCCGGTAAAATATTCTACACTAGTCTCTTTAATTTGACCTCAGAGTATTGTGCTGCTAGTTTTTCACTTTTTTACTCCTTTCTTACAGTTGGAAAAGACATGGAAAACTCCACTCGTCGTAATACTGCCAAGCATTTTCTCAGAGCAAAGAGTTAATGAGGCTGTTTTATCTCATGTACTTTGTAGGAAGGATCTGAAGTTACTGCATCTGACCTGCATTAAAAACTAAACTTTTTTTTTTCCTCAAGGTCTTTGCTGAAGATTGGGAAGAAGTCCAAAAGCTGATTGACATATAGAATAGAATAGAATAGAATAGAACAGAACAGGACAGAGTATTTCAGTTGGAAGGGATCTACAATGACCATCTAGTCCAACTGCCTGACCAATTCAGGGCTGACCAAAAGTTAAAGCCTGTTACTAAGGGCATTGTCCAAATGCCTCTTAAACACTGACAGGCCTGGGGCATCGGCCACCTCTCTGGGAAGCCTGTGCCAGTGTTTGACCACCCTCTTGGTAAATAAGTGCTTCCTAATGTCCAGTCTAACCCTCCACTGGCACAGCTTTGAACCATTCCCATGCGTCCTGTCCCTGGATGGCAGGGAGAAGAGATCAGCACCTCCCTCCCCACATCCCCTCCTCAGGAAGCTGTAGAGAGCAATGAGGTCGCCCCTCAGCCTCCTTTTCTCCAAGCCAGACAAACCCAAAGTCCTTAGCTGCTCCTCATAGGACATTCCTTCCATCCCTTTCACCAGATTTGTTGCCCTCCTCTGGATGCATTCAAGGACCTTAGCAATATGACAGACATTTGTATTTAATCAGCGAATACCAGGAAATCCATGAACAAAAGATTGTTCACAAGAAACTTCTTCAAATTCTTGATGTTTATGCATTTAAAATGTACTTAAAATTCAAAATGCTGATAGCATTTTAAGAACATTATTTATTTTTAAGATTTAGTGTATTTAACTAACTGTATTCTCTTTCAGTTAATCACCTTTAATTAATGAGTAGCATTTTATTTACATTGTTCCATTATGAAAGACATTGGAAAAGAGATCATAATCTTCCTTCTCTTATTGTACCACCAAAATTACCATTGATACCAATGTTATAAATAGTAATGAAAACGCACACTACACACCACAAACGCAAAAGCATACTGGCAACACCATCAAATAAACGATACAGTAAAGGAATGCCAACTGATTGCACCAGAAACACATAAACAAAGAGATGGGATCTTAGAAATGCATGTATGCAAGACCTCCTTCACTGCCAGCTAGGAGATACTGAGAGGTAACCAGAGGGATCAGAACTATTACTCCAGGCTACTCAGAGCAGCAATGAGTTCTCCATGAGTATTTGGCTTGACAGGCAGATATGTAAGTGTCAGACAATGAATTGCTGTAATCTTGGTAATATTATGGTTATAAAGAAGCATAGATAAGACAAGTAATATGCTTATGTTGGTTGTAACACTAATAAAATACTATATTGAATAAGCTGGTAAAGACTCAGACCATTAGTTTACAACGTGAGAGTTGTAAACCTGCTGTCCCAGCTCTTTCACAACATATTGCTTGTGGTTTATTTCAAAGGAACAGTATTTCCAGTGAACCAAACACAGGACACTGATTCAGCGTTAATTTACCTGCACTCCAGAACTGCCAGTTTAAAAAGTCTTTTTTCAGGTCTCCACACTTGAAAGGACAATTTTGAGATCATAAATTAAATACCGACTGAACTAGTGGTGAATTCCTGACTACCATGAATTCATGGTGAAACCATGATTACGAAGTTTGCTACATACTGAAACTACTGTGCAAGTGCAGATCAACCCCACGCTGTATGCACATGGACTTCCCTGGTGCTTGGAATGCGTTCAATGCATATTCCTGTGGGAATCTTACACGCTTTTTTTTTTTTTTTCAGATCTCTGATTGTATGGTAGCCCATATAGAGTTAGCTGGTCTTTCTTTAAAATAATTACATTAGACTTGTTCCACTGAGGGTGAGTCAATTCATTTTAGGAACAAGCCAGGGAACATGGGAGAGAGGCCAGAGTCCAGGACACTGAAAGGAAGGGAATCCCTACTGGGCAGTGCATGAAAATTTTCAAGGGTACATGGTGGAAAAAGGGGAAGTCAGCTACTCACCTGAGCAAAAGAGTATCTTCTTGAATAAAGGACTGCAAACCCCGGCAGAGTTTTCTACTAAAACTGTTTCTACTAAAAGCTGTTAAAACCAAATCAGACCAAGCAGCCTGTTTCCTTTTTTTTTTCCCACTGACATTATCCAACTGCCTTCATGATCCTCAACAACCTTCAGCTTGCTCTCTGCAACTTCTGAGCCAAAGATGATTTTTGATATAGCAACTTACGTTGCAACTGGAAATGCTAGAAAGCACAACAAAGCTTCAGCTTATGTCAACGTATATACATAAATAGCAAGGTAAAAGACGTGGGGGTTATTTTTGTCAGGGTCTGGTATCATTATCAAAACACTTTGGTGTTTCCAGTATGCAGTATTGATCCTTCACTGAGTCTTAGACTTTGCAGGAGAACTGACAAACTATTTGCTTGGATAGCTCAGGTGTGCTGAGAGACAATGAATGATAAAACAGTAACCACTACAAAGTTATTTCAGTGAAAACGTGCGTAAGAAGTGGTCTTATGGATATGAAGAGGTGAGATTATAACCATATACATCGTTTGTTAAGTACTCCAAACTGACTCTATGAAACAATAAAAGTGAGTGGGAAGGGAGGAAAATAAGCTTTATTTCTTCCAAATATTATTTTTGATAATTATGACAAAGAAAACAAGTATTACTGAACACCCTTGCCCTCCTTTTAAGTGCCAGATGTCTTCCTAAGCCCTCCCAGTCCTTTTCTTTGTTTCCTCCTTGCTTAAAGAGGGAAGGCCAAGAAAAATTCCTATAAATGTTAAAAATAAAATTTGATTTCCTGACACTTCAACAATCACAAGATATTTCTGTAATATCCTACATTTCATCTCCAAATGAAAGTGGTTTGCTCAGTGTACAGTATTAAGTGCTATTAAAAGGATGTTATCATTGCTGCAATGCTCCAGCATACTCTCTGTAACTCGAAAGTACTCAACTGAAGTTATTTTGAAACATATTCTAATCTAAATTTAATGGTGAGGATTCTTAATAGGCTATGTGAATTGTATCATAATGATTATATGAAGAGATATATTTATTTACTTTTCCTTCAAAAACAGTATTTCTTCTGCCTTATACAAGTGCGTCAATATTTATATCATATTTCCAAGGCCTTTAAGTATTGCCACATTTTTTATTTATGTGGGAACATTATGCTTCTTACATTCAATAATTATATTCCCTTCTTAAAAATACACCAACACATAATACAGTAGAATTACCTACTGCCCAAAACAGCTCTAGCTATAACTAAGTATAGTGTTACTCTTCATAGAAAGAATATTACATTAAAATAGTACATTGTAAGAGCCAACTAAAATTTAGATAGTATATTTTGCACTCTTAAGGAAATAAATGTACTCTTGATAAACGTGTAACTATCTGATAATTCAGCAAACCAGTAATTTATAAGTTTTTCTAGAAAAAAAAAAGATATGAAAATTATCCTCTCTCACATGTTAAAAATTTTCAACTCCTTGTCTTTAATTTCTTGTCTTTGCTCATGTTAGCACTTTTCTTGTCTGATTTAAACACTGCTGATGCTAGTGCAAGTCTGGTACTCTATAAATAACAATAATGGTCCACACCCTGAAAGTCCTAGTTACATGATGTCACTAGGAGCCTTAGATGAGAATTAATGAGCAAAAAAAAGGTTTGCCTTTACTACAGAAAAGTAGAAAAGGAGTGATCAAACAGATTACTTCGACTGAACTTTTTGCTACAGTGTAAGTGAGGGCGAAAAGGACTGTGCAGAGCTTATCGATGCCATACACTTACATGCTGCTCAGGAGAAACACCTGACATGAACAGCACATACAACAGCAATGACATATGAACATTGCATCATCTTATCTCATGCATTGTGCAAGCTAACAAATAGCATTGTCCCCATGTGCTTTTAAGGTGAGTGCTGGGGTGTGGCTGCAAACATATGCAATACTTCATATAAGCCACAGTGACTACCATTTGTTAGTGATTTACCAGACCCTATATTCAGATTTAAGTAAGTGTAAACATCTGTTCATGGAATGGAAGACATTATAGAAGAGGGATCCCACTATTGAGATATGCAGTCCAAAAGAAAACTGAAGCCTTGATATTAACAATCAAAATTGTTTTTTTTCACAGTCACAGAGAAGTTAAATGGTCTCTCTTTCGCATATCACCTACTGGTATTACTGAAGAATTCTCTTTGTATGTAATTTGTACCTATGGATCCAGAATACTTCAAGCACAGTTGAAATATATTTAGAGACTTTTCGTAAGTCCCTGTGGCCTAGAGGAATCACCTGTATATTGGAGTTAATGCAATGCATATATGTGCATGTGTGGTCCACTCATGAGTGAGCAGCTAGGGTTCAGTAATGTACATTTAGCTTTAGAGCTTCTACCAATCCAACAGTACTGGGTCAAAAATGCCATAGCTACATTATACAAAACACTGACTGGTATAAACTCACTTCACTGATGCACTCTCATCATTCAAAAAGTTTGACTGCTTAGGCTAATTGAGTGTTGGCTAATTTAAGAGAAACATTGTTGCATGTCCGTAACTGAAACCTGTACTACTATGTGATCAGACAGTGCACAGATCTAGTATTAAGAAGCATAGAGCTTATTGAAAGAGTTTCTTTCAATCTCCTAGGCCAAGAGGGAGATGCTCACACTAGTGACATTCCTTTGGACTTCAAAATCTACTTCAACACTTGGGATCTACTTCTTTGAAACTTTAACTAAAGGAAGTTTATTACTTATCTTTATGTCAATCTGTACAGGATGTTCCTAGGTATGAGAATGCGATTGTAGCTTTGGGGGGGTCTCAGGTTCATAATTTATAGAAGCCAAAAAGCAGCCATTGTAGAAAGAGGCATATTTTTGATAGGCAGAGAGGTTGTCTAATTTTGCCTAACAACATGCGCACAACTATTTGGATTCAAGAGCATAAAGGAAGCAGGGGAAAGAGGGAAGCAATGATGGGCTCATGTGGTTTCTGGTAATATCAGTTTTCCAAGCAATAGCCGGTTAACAGTATACTTTCCAGAACATGATCCACAAGGTATTTGATATTGTACAGGTTTTCAGAAATAAATAATAACACTTCCACTGCATCTTTTCTATTCGTCTCTGAACAACAGTAATGAAATAATCCCCACAGCTCCTTGTGAGGCAGGGAAGTATTATTATTTGTACATAATTCTACAGATGAGGAAACCAAGTCACAGAGGGATTAAGTGACTCGGACATATAGAAAGGTCATATAGAAAGTCTGCTGCCACTCATGGTATGCGTCAGTCCCTGTCAGCACTCAGTGACACTCCCTGCAAAGTTTACTCAACCCCTTTCTCTGCGTAGGCCAGCATCTTTAAGATTTCATAAGTATCATCTTCCACCCTAACCTTGACTGAAAGAAGAAACTTCCATCAGCCCCGGTGAGAGTCAGGCTGAGCATGATCCCCAGTTAATGGCTTTCCTGCTGTTTCATTTGGGACTCCTGATTATCTCCAGGATTCTACTTTATTTTCACCTCTGCCAGGAATTCCTCCTAATGGACTCCTTTAATTTAAAACTATGTAGCCAGGCAGGATAATATTGCGCAAATAGACCATGCAATAAAAACATGCAGTAATTATTTTCAAAGATACATATGTATTTCTCTCAGAACACACACAGGACACAAACCTCCCAATTTCTACTCCTGCACTTAAAAAAACCCCACCTTCTGCCTCTACACAATATAAATCAGCTCAAAGTTTCATACAATTCATGTCATACTGTGTGTACATATATTTACACAAACAGACAAATCACAAATAGCAGAATACCTCCTGTATAGACACTGTTATACTATAGATGTAAATCTCTAAGTATATAACCCTTATAGGAAAAACTAGCAAGAATAATCTTAAAAAATTAAAACCCACGTGCTAAAGTATTTCACTTTTACAGTAACTTTCCAACCAAAACTTCTGATGTATTTTTTATGTGTAAGCATTTATGTATGCATTTCAGATATTATTATTTCACTGTGTGTTTGTGTATCAGAATAGTTAGTGTACTTAATTTGGGTGATGCCTTTGGATGATGAAAAACTTAAGTGCGCATCATGTTCCTTTCTTCTTGCTGGTAATGCAGAAACCTGAGCTTTATCTTAGATCTTCAGTTGCCCAAACTTTGCCTTAAGAAATTTCGTCATATTTTCCTCACTTTTTTTTGTTCCTGAATTTGAACAAACACCCTGAATCTCTTGTTTCAAATCTCTACTTTGTGCACATAACAATGGAATATTCTTTTTTTTTGTTTTTTTACTGGTTAATAGTTTGTTAAATTATACACTTTGAAATTTCAGAAGACCCTGATAGCACAAATACCTTCTGTAATTTAATCTACTTTTAACTTACATTATGTTAATTTGCATTTTAGGAAACAGTCTTTCCATTGAATGCTGGTCTTTTTGTAAGATCAAAACGGAAGACAATAAATAGAACAACCAACTCTGTGAAGTAAAAAAACAGTCAATGTGAATTTGGGGAGATTGTGGTTAACCCATAAGGAGAAATTAGCTGTGTTAAACTGTAAATTGAGAAACTGGACACAGCCCATGAGTCAGCAATTAAAGATGGGCCCCCTCATACATAGTAAAAGAATTAACATGGATACACATATGGGCCACAGAAGTGACCTGTGCCTTTTTCACACATGGGGAAGAGAAAACAACATCATCCCCTGTGACCCACACAGTGAACACTGCATTTTGCTTAGTTTAAACAGAAATGGTGAGATTCAGCCACAGCCAAATCAAGAAGCCCAAGAATGAATCAGGATGGTCAAGACTCAAGACCAGATTACAGCTGTTTCTTCTGTGCTGGCCATACTAGATTTCTGTTGCTGCCTCAAATTGAGGAAATCCCCCTTCCCCTTCCTCACCTTCTTCAAATTCAGATCTAGGATTCTTGCATTCTTTGTAACTTGTCTCTACTTAAAAGCAATCCTATACCAGTAACAGCTCGGTCCCTCCATTATATTAGTAGAAAAGAAGGAGAGTTGCTCTGGGTTTTTTCTTTTACTGATTCAGTAATCCACCTTTTCAGTTCATGCATTAGTAGTGCTCCTCCAAAACCAGGAATGCCTTTTCTTTGGGGACAGAAAGTAATTTTGTAAACAAAATAATAGTCATGAGAGCTGGGTGAGCTGCCATCTATTCCTTGCTCTGTCACAAATTTCCTGTGTGACTCTAGCAAGTCATTAATCTCCATATGCCTCATCTAGAAAATGGGATAATGATATTTAACTATTTCATAGGGAGGCTTAATGCTTGTGAAATGTGCTGAGCTCCTTGGGTGGAAGGAAGCTGCTGTCAGAGTAAACAGTAATAGCATGATTATGTTTGGTGGGAAGGTTTCAGGACAGTCACTTTGTAACATATCAGTATCACAATTCTGCATTACACAGACAAGCCTGGCTAATCAAGTGAGTCACTTACTGAGAAATTTTTGTTTTCCTTCACTTGTCGTATCTATGCATAATGTCTGGACCCCAAAGTCAAGACGAACTGTTAATACCCTGTAAGTCTGTGGAAAGAGATACCTTCTTCAGAGAATGACACATCCCTTCTCTAGTCTCAGAATCTAACTGCAAGCATCAGCCTACAAAAGGTTTAGAAACATGACTATGGGCTTTGAAATCTGCAGACTAGTACATCCCACCATGTGACAGATCAGAGCCATAGAGAGTGCACAGATACTATTTCCTTGTTGATTTTTCCTCTGATGTTCTAGAAGACAATGAGTCTTGAATTAATGTATCTGACATTCACACACTCTTAGATGGGAACACAGCTATGGATTCTGAACGTATTTGTGAAAAAATATCTAATTCATTCAGTCAGTGGGAACCACAGATGCTTAGAATCTCTTAAAAAAACACATAAGCTTTTCAGAAGTTCTCTATGGATGTAGGTAACTAATGTTAGACACACATACTCGGCAGTTCTAACTTCCCAAAGCCTCACTTCTCTCCAGTGTCCCATCCTCTCCCTCCTTCTCATCAATATTTCCTGGCTTGTTTTTTTTCAGGTTTATATTCCCTTAATTGGGAGGAGGTTGTGACATCAAGTACTCTACTATACTGCTTTTGGCCAGCATAATGAAAAATGTCATGACTATCTCCTACAACCTCAAACAACTCATGCTGACAACATGACTGGTAACTTATTTTTGGACAACAACTTGAAACTGATGCTTCTGCTTCCACCACAGCAATCCTCATTTCATTTGTGATAAGGGATTAATACTGGTCACCTAAATCCTCTGTGCATTTTAATGTTGGTAAAATGTCAATGAATGCATGTTGTTTTCCTCTTCAAAATAAAAGGTCATCTGAAGTAAATATATCTGCCTATATACACTGTTTGTAAATACCTAATACCCCACCTTAAAAAATTCTTGATATCCACAGCCAGCACCTTGACTACAGGAAATAACAAGCCACCTTGTACTTGAAAAAGGAACTCACTTTCACCAAATGCATGTTACTAAATACAAGGAATTAGAACAGGGTTATGTAATAGAGAAAACAGTATATGAAACAGAGAAAGCTATTCTTGTACCACTGTGTACAGAACACATTCCCAAAGTAAACCATGGCTTTCATGGGATTACTAGGAATGTTACTACAATCATAGCAGAAATAAAGTTTTCTAATGGTAGTGGCACTAGAAACCGTAGCGTTGGTCCTATCTAATCCATTAAATTCACAGTGCTTTAGAAATGTAACTGAACTTTCTCTAGGAAACATCACCTGTCCACAGGAGATCAATATTTCAGAAAAAATAGGAATTTTTGGGATAAACGTGAAGTTCACATACTGTTCTGTCAAACACAGGGCAACAGGCTAGCTAACTGATTTTTAATATTTCATTACACTATTTTGCAACCTCTCTGCAGCAGCACAGCTGAATAAGGATCCTCTCACACGTGTCACATTTCATGGTTTCATATCTTAAAGATCAGGACATTCCACAACATCACACTAGTGCCTGTTGAACTGCTGTATCGTTAGAAAGTGAGCAATACTGAGTGGAGCCAAAAGATGTCATTTAAATAGATTCGTAGGTTGTTGCACTTTTGAGTTCCATTACCAAATTACTTGATTCATGTCCACCCAAGTAAAACAAAAGACCAGTTATGATATGTAAGTGGCCAGAACTCATGGAGTGGGTCAACAGGTTAAAACATTCATTCTACAACCAGCACCTTGGGAAACACACATGAGATAATTAGTTGAAGTCCAAAAAGAAGAAAAATTAACCTTTTACTAGAGCAATTTTCAAAAACTCAATCACAAACGAGTGCTGAAATAGGAATTTTTAACACAGGACCACTGTGGTCGTTTCTGCTTGGGAGAATCCGAATAATGTAAATTCTGTTAGTAGCGGTACATTAAGTAGATGACAAATTATCTATTATTATGTTAAGGTTACAAATTAGATGTAGGAATACCTGAATGGACTGCTCCTGTTCTCTTACTGTTTTCTGCCTGTTTCCATGTTTTGGTAAGCCTTTGTGACAAGAATCATTTTAATATATATGTCTTCTAAAGTGCTCAATACAGGCTCTTGCAAGACAAGCCATAGCAAATATACTACAGGAGACAGCATTAAACTTCTGAAAAGCTCTTGGATTAACTTTACTCCAAATTTTGAATAAGAAGAATTCACCTGTTTTGCAGATAGCTGTAAAATAGATGTACTGTGATGAGGCCTACCCAAATCCTAAAACTGATCATCCACTAAAGCTGGGGCTTTTCTAGTATGCTTTTGCACTCTAGAATCTGTGGGTTTAAAATTAAATTGGGTCATGTAAGTTCCAAATATTTGCTTTCAGCAAAAGGAATGCAGTTACTACCCTGTATAAGCCGACATCACTGACAGGTCTGTACAAATCTACACTTGCTTATAACAACACAGAGATTTACAACTGAGAACGAGCCCTACTTTTAGCTCAGAAGGCAGTGTCTGCCAGCAGGACACAACACTCAGTGGAGAAAAATGTGAGGTTGGCATGACTAAGGTAGGCATTAGAAGATGTACAGCTGGGAGTGGATAAACTGGAATGGGCAAGGTCGAGAGTATTAAAATTTGGCCTATTTCTTGTACTGAAATACTCACTGAAGAATTGTACAGGGACAAGGTACCACACAGTTGGTCTGTAAAAAACAGTAAATAAACCACTCTTCAAAAAAAACTGTTAGGAAGAAGAATGTGTATGACACGTTCATGCAAATTAGGAATCAAGAAAATTTAGGAAAATGTGAAGAGGCATTTAAAACACTAAAGGAAGAAGTTACAGATTACTTATTTTCCCCTGAATCTTGCTCTTGGTAGGTATTTGGCTATATGGGTGGAAAGAAAGGATATAATATTGTATATCACGCCTAGCCAGTTGATTCTTTTTCCACCTCATTGGAACTGTGTGAAATTACAAAGGACATTCCATACCATTAAAGAAACTACTGTGCCAAGACTGTGGAGCTCTTAAATTGCACAAACTCTTGCGCCTTGCCAAGAAGGCAGAAGCATATAATGATTGAAATGAGAAAAGTAAAAGGGGAGAAAGGGAGCCAGAGAAGTAAGTCCTTCACTGGACTGAGACCGTGAAGTAAGAATTATAAACAGTATGGAATTTCCATTCAAAGCTCCAGGTCTGAGAGACTCTAAAGCAGCTCTAAAGGACTGAGAACAGTACTAACCACTGCCTTGAAATGCATCTCTTTCCTATTCAGCTTTTGGTAAAAGCAATGAGTAGGTCTTTGAAAGTCATAAGCTTTCTATTTTCTCCTCATATGAACCCCCCCATACAGGCAGTTACAAGAGCAAGTCATAGGTAACCAACAAAATGACCAATGGCCTAGATACCCTCAGAATGAAATTAGCTTCTTTTTCCTGTATCAATATTAAATGTTTAATGGGTAACTATAGGAAGTTTGTAATTTCAGAGTGTAGAAATAAACTCTCATTACAATTCATATTTGTAATGTACAGTGTTAATAAGTTAAGTTTAGAGTAGAAAAATTAACTTTCTTTGTAATTCATATTTACAATAAACTTCAAATTGTAATGTTTATGTGGTTAGCTGCAAGGTACCTAAAGTTTTATACATTTATAATTTATACTTTGAAAGTGTTTAAGTGTCTTTTAATTGTAGAGGGCCACTTTGTTGGAAGGGTGCAACCCAAAGTTTAAGGGCTAACACTGACCTGTGTGGTGATGACTTGGAGCCCTAGGGAACTGGGATGTCCCTTAATTTATTATGATGCTTGCTGAAACACATCACAAAAATTTCTGCCCTCTTGATTAATGGTAACCTCGGATTCTCATTCTCTAGCTACAGAAACACAAGCTAGTTAGGATATACATGTTCCTCAGTATACTGTGGCATCTTCATGCAAATGAAGAAAAAAAATTAACAGAAAATCTGGGCAAATTCATTTGGAGGCACCCAACTGACAGGCTTTTGCCAAAAAAAAAAGTAAAAATAAATTTTTCTCTGAGCAACACAGTATTGTCAATTCTCATGATTCAATAATTAATTTCTTTAGGGCCAGAAGAAAAGTGATTATATGAGAATATCAACTTCCTTTTTTTACTCTAGTTATAAAAAAAAAAATAATTTGAAACATCATCTGTATTTTAAATAGTGAGAACAGTGATTATTATTTTTCAAACCTCATAGCTTTGTATGGGTGAATTTGCAATCCTGGACCTAATCTCAGTGCTTTTGCTAAAAAAGCTAAAGAGGAGACTCTTCTGCTGTAGAACTCCCTCACACCTAAAATGAGATTGGACCAAAATGTAATTATTCCCTTGGCTTTGGCTTAGAATGTTGATTGCATTGATCTGCAATGCTGCTTGTCGAAATGACAAACTGGACTTCTTGTAGGTGGTTGACAGAGACCTTTCACACCATTAAATAAATGTATTAGCAGTTTTAAGAAATTGATAAGAAATGCCAATAATAGTAAATTAGAGCAGTATTTTCCACGTACTGCTAAAACAGGAAGTGTATGTTCAAATGCCTTCGAGACACAAACTTGCAGATAGTTTCTTATTTTAACCATAGCCTTTTTGACTCTATTCTTGTATATCAGAAATCCTGTGAAATAAAACTTTTCAAACTTTTGGGTAATACAAGACTCAGATATTCTACATAGGCTGCAGCATTGCTAAGCTAGACGTTTTTCACTACGGTGAAAAGTCTGGAACAGGATGCAACTGTGAGTTTATTATGGCAACAGGGGAGCAGGTTTAATCCTCACAGTCCTAAAGAAATTCTGGTCCAGTAAAACCCTGAATTTCTATCCAAGCAAACAGAAATGGTGGATAACAACTGAGATGGTCTCTGAAAACATAAAAAGAGCAAAAAGATGGGAGACGGATGAAAATCTGTGTAACATCTCAACATCTGTGTAACTCTCAGTCTCCAGTATTTAACAACTACAGCAACCCAGAAACTAAAACGGAAAGTGTAGCTTTAGTGGCACCCTGCTTCCAAGTAGCCACAGCTATTTATTTTGAGAGAGAATGTAGAAAGAGGAGGGAGGGATTTGTGAGGGAGCCAAGGGAGTACTCTGAGTTTCACCATATCCTGTTTTGAACAGTTTCATTAGGCTTACCCTACAATTAATTTTAGGAACAGATCTTGCAGAACCCTAAGGATATCTACTCTTTCCTGGCTCTGTGCTCCAGAAGCTCACACTGAACTGGTGATACTTCTAGACCATAAATTTTTTCCAAGCTCAGGAACAGTCAATAAAGCAAATTATTTACTGCATTCCAAAGTTCTAGATGATAGCATTAGTCTTGAATTGGACTGTTGAGGAGTTGGTAACACACCCTAGTAATCCGAGTTACTTCCTACTTAATGACCTATAACCTCCTGATATAATTTTGAAGCTTAGAATGAGAAAAAACAAAACCTTTCAAGAAATTGTTTGCTTGACACGCTGAAAGCCAGTGAATCCTACAAAACTGAAATGCTAATGAAGAATGAAAATGAAAAGCATAGCATATACTATACAAGGGCCTAAAGTACTTCTAGATAACAAGAGTAAAAACCATAAACTACCTGTAGAGCACGTTCAGTATACTGGAAAGACTAGAAGCAAGTTTATAAGCACAGAATCTACAGCTTAGAATATTTTTTCCTAAAAACACCCATTTCTAAAAAATAATAAAAGGTTGAATTGAACGTGAAAGAAAATGTATCATTAACTGAGATGAAGTTTTAAGTTAGCTGGGCTTTTTTAATACTGAATAAAACCAGGTTCCTAAAAATTAAGCCTGAGAATCAGTAACAGCAATGTCACTGATAATAGCAGCAATGGTAATTATCCTCTCCACTTGCAAGCATATCAAAATGATACCTAGTGTTATGAAAATAGGAGGGTGTCTGCTTCAATCTATCTGCTAATCTAGGTGAAGGACTCTTCTATGCTGAGAAGTAATGGGACAGGAGAGGTGTGGATGCAAAGATGACTATTTATTTATATGGCCTGGGAAACAAGAAGTTAGGTGTGACAGGCTTAAGCAATGCCTATTATCATTTCTGCAGATAGCTTGCTACACTGAAATCAGTCCTGTGATAATTATTTCCAAGGCCTTGACTGGGTGGCATTGCATCATAACTCCATTTTCGACTTTATATCCAAACCATTTTTGCAGTTCCAAAAGTAGATGCATCCCAAAGCACTTGACAGTGGTATGATGATGGGAAATGTACTTTAAGAAAAAGATGGGGAAGAACACAAATGACACAGGAAGAGGCAGGTGGCACTGATCAGTGGCACTGCACATGGTATGCTTATTCTGTATTGATAAACTATGGGAAGTTTGGTGCATACCAATATCTGAACATGGTTAGGTTGGTAACTGAAAATAATTGTTTCATCTCCATTTATTCTTCTTCTTTGAAGCAGCAGCAGAAGAACTTGCTGGGTGGTTCAACTAATTAATTTATATAGATAAAGATTTCTCAATGACTTGGAAGTAGAGCTATTTCTTGGATGTGAGCTACTTTCACGTTTTAGGCATGAATCCATCTTAGCACAGCTAAGATTTACTAGAGCTGACAGTCAATGATTTCCTTATATCCTCTAGCTACCTCCAGACTACCCAAAGGAACATTATTATGCAAGAAATCATATACTAACACTAATCTGATGTATTTTTAAAACCAATGTATAAAATGGTCAGTCAGGAAATACAATTTCTATCTGAATCCTCACCAAGCTTTCATAAGCCAAACATAACTCATAGACTTTTTTTATTTATTTACAGTGATTACTATTGGATTACTTCTAGTATTTTTGATTCTCAGAACTACGTATAAGATTACAGTATCTGACTTAATATTTATAAAAGATGATCATCTAAATGATCATCTGTATGACAGTGCAGATTTTGTCATACAAATGCAGCAATTGGAACCACCGAGGAAAGAATAACTGAAGAAAGTGTTTTTGTTACCATCTTCTTTCTCAAAGAAGCATTCCACTCTTACCACAATAACAATGATTTTTAGAAAAAATACAGAAACAAAATAACAATTACAACAAAGAGTAGTCCAAGAAAGGCAGCATCCAGCAAAGGTCTGCTCGTACATTAGAGATCTTGGAAACAATGTTATTTTTGTTACCTGGTTACTTCTGATCAATTAGTTACTCTAGCTTCATTGTTTTAAAATAAACAATCACCAGTCGAATCTTCAGCCTTATAAATCAAGGAGATAGATTGATAAAGGTGTACCTACTCCTAAAAGCATTAGTAGCTTAGCTTGAGCTTAACTAAATAAGAATTTAGCAAAGAGCTATTCATAAATGCAGTAGAAAGAATGTGAATGTGACCACCTAAAAAGACACTCCTTGTTTCTTCTGTCCTGAGAGTCCTGAAGAAGTTAAAAAATTTACCTGAAAATTGAAAAAATCTCCCTTATGACCTAGTCTGACTGCCCCAGATTGGATGAAGGAAATACGTTTTGTAAATTTGACTGTAGGTTAAAAAGTCCAAATACCAAAGACTGAGCAAAAACATTTTGAAAAATTTGCCCAACAAACCCAACAAATCAGTCACTGTCAAGTAATATTTCTGACAAAAATTTCATGAGGAGATTTAATGATCCATGATGGAATTTCAGACTGTGAACTGTAATCCAGAACGGACAACTGATTAGGACAGCCAGATCTCAGACTCAGGCAGTCCTCCTAATTCTAAGCAAAGTCTGGCTGCACCTGTATTAATGCCATAGTGCAGACCAGGAGTACACTGTCACATTACTCCTAGAAATCTATCCCAGGAAAATTTATCTTATTCCTCTATTTTCAAGGTTCTTCACAGCTCTCATTCTAGTGCATGCAGCCTTGGCAATAACTATACTGTGCCCGATTCTGCCTGATACAGAAGCTCCTTATTGATGCTGAGTCAGCATCCCTCACTAACTGTTCACTTGTTTTTCTTTTATTAAGAGATAGCTGTCATACCGTACCAAGAAGGAATCTTCTAAGTGTAAGTTAAATAAATTTTTGGTGGTAATCTATTTTCACATTTTTTATAAGTGTAAATGACTTTTCAAATGTTTTAAGAGTCTGGAAGTTGCTTTGTTCATGGGTCTAAAATAGCTTGACTTTGGTGACTTAGACATAGAGTTAAAGATTTCTCTTGTGTTTCTTTGCAGAAGGCTATTGATGAGCTATAGTGAGTGGGTAACATGGAGTTACTGAATGTATCTACCGGGCTGAATTCCTACTAGACCGACTAATTTAAAGAGGTTTGAATTTCACTGGATAATAAATTAACATTTTCAAGCATTTAGACTCTTTTAAATTTGTAAAAATAAAATGACACATTAAAAAAATAAAAAAATATGTTTATGGTTAGAGATAGTAAGCTCACTGGAGCAAGGGTTATGACTGCTTATGTCATCATACTCAACACAAGAACACCTTCTTGGGGCTTCTAGATATTGCCTTAATAGAAATATATTAATATTCAGATATGGACTTGGAAGGCACAAGAGAAGCCCACAAAGAAACTATTTAACTATGACCTTTCTCAGTAGAATCAGCTGATCTTTATTGTTTAATCTTCAAAGGTCTCCAAATGTGCCAGGACTGGAATGTGTGTCTTGGCACTCAAGACTTGTCAGTCAATTAGAGTCTAGAGAGTTTCAAAGGTATTCCCTGACTGTTTCCCAAGCCTTTCCTTTCACTCTGCATAGCAGTGAGAAGTCACCACAGGATGTGTTCTCATGATGCTATGTCACTGAGTTTTCACTTTCAAAGGCAAAAGCAGGTGAAGTCCCACTCCTTCAGCAGTGAACACTGCAAGGAACACCGAGGTAACAATTTCTGTTCAGTATTCTTAACATTTTTTCACAGTGAATTTGAAATCTGTCTGCTGTAAGGAAAAAAAACAACTTACTTTCTATAGATAGCCAGCTCCCCAGAGGTGGAACAATGTCTTCCATTTTGTTTCAAAATACTAAGATGCTTGTAATCTTATCTGAAATAAATTAAAAATTAAACTGAGAAATGCATAACAACAATTTATCTCTAATACCGAGTAATTTTGCTTAGGAATTCCTGTACTGCTTTCTATCCAAGGATTTGATGACACCTGTTATTTACCAAATGTAACAATACAAAATACAAAAATTCTTAATTCACCCAATACTGTATTTCTGGGGGTTTTTATTCCCATGGCAATAGTTGGAAGTGCAGTATATTTAGTACAGCTACATTTTCAGGCACATCTACACCCACCAGTCTGCAACTGTTTGGGATAGAGTCTGTTAATGTCTACCAACGTCATTCCCAGAATGACATTGGTAGGCACCAACACCAATTCATCTCCAAAAAAAAGCATCTGGCCTCTGTTTGGCATTCCCATTGCACAGCAATAGATAGAAATGCAGTCATGAATAAAATTTGTAACGGATAAAGCCTCAGAACAGATAATACATCATATATTCTTTAGTAGTGGAAGTAGATATGGAGCCTGATTTGCAAAGACTGCTCATTACAGTGTCAGAAAAAGGACATAGAGCCTGAAGACAAAACATTTCTACTGAGGCTTCTTAACCTTTCCTCTTTTTGACCTTTTTTTTTTTTTTCTTCATTCTTAATCACTTTCCTGCAATATCACTAAGAGAACATGGTCTTCCTGTGCAAGCTGTGGCTTATACCAACTTTCTGGCTTGCTAAGCCAGTTTAGAAACCTTCATGCCCTTCTGGCAAAGCTTTCAATCCTAAGGCTTGATTAATACCAGGCATTGGAACATAAAAAATTCTCCATCCTATAGACCAAGCCAGAGATGACATAAATTTTACTAGACTACGGAATCTTTGTTTTCTCAAGTACTCAACTGTCAGGTAATTTGGTCTCCCATGTAGTATTCAAGGTATGTCAAAATGAGTGACAGCTGACATGTGATTTCCTAGATGAAGTAGTAACAAAAGAATACACACAATTCATTGTATTTTGAGGAGGAGAATCTGTTTTGGAGGACAGTGGGAATGGAACATACAAAGAAGTCCAATTCCTGTCATTGTTTCATTATCACGTAACCCTGGGTATAAGAGGCACACAGAGACCCGAGCATAGAAGAAAATGCAGAAATGAACTGAAGACAGCATAGCAACAAAGAGCTCCAAACGGGTGAGGGACAAGCATGTAAACAGAGCCTGTTCCCAGGGAAGCATGACTTATTGGGTACCTTTCTGTGAAATGAAAGAAAGGAGTCCCTGGTGTGTATGCAAGCCATTCAGTTTACGAGACCAGTGAAGTGCACATGCTCTACACATTGGATAAATACAGCTGCCTTCAAGATAACACATTTTTCTGAAATAAATAAAGAAGCCACTTCACACTAGTAGTATTCCCTTCCATATACCAGTCATGAAAATGCTTTGAACTCAGATTTTACTTAATTACAAATACCTAGCTAGTTAACTAAGGCAAAGATCATGTGGTTTTGAAGTGGTCACTCTTGTCCTTCTATTTAATTGTCCCCTTGTCTCTTGCTCATGATGTTAAGCCTAAACGTAAGATTATCACCTCTTGGAGGCAGAGACCAAGTATTACTCCTTTGAAATACAATGAATCCTAATTAGCTATAATCAATAATAATTACAGTTATGTAATGGAAAATAGGAAGGTGAGGAAAAGGAAATGGCTGAGATCATAATAATTACTTTGTATTAGGACTGATAGGGAAAACTAGTGTGAGAAGCTGGCCACCCGAGGAAACAGATCACTATTTATTTCGGTTTTCCTTAAGAGTTGAAATAGCTAAGTTAAAGTGTACTAACCGTCACATTAAACATGATTTATAACTTTAACAAGCTCTGTAAGTGAAGCTATACTTTCCTTCTACTTGAGGTACGTGTATCTCTGAGGGTTTTGCCGTGGTAACCTCTTTGGAATGCAGCAATTACCACCTACGTGGCAAATTGGAAGTGTTGCGTTCTTCTGCTAGTAATCCACTCCTCCATTTAGCCAGAGGACAGGGAGGAGAAGGAGGTGACTCTAAGAGAGGGAACAGTCAGAGCCACAGAGTATTCTACTGGAAGGGCAAAGAAGCACTAGGTGTTAACCTCATAACATAAGATTTAAAAGCCCTCATCACGGAGTGTGAAAGCCCTGTATACCCATGAGATACAAGATAATTTGGACAAAAACGGGAACTGAGCTCCACGACACTTCTGATCTAGTGCTTTATGTTCCTACTGATCACTGAACTCTGGCATTCCCAGAAACGTTGCACAACACTATCTGGCTAACACAAGGTAGGTTGGGGTTGGTTTTTTTTTGTTTTCTGTCAGAGTCACAGTTAAATGCTACACACCCAAATGATAATTTCATACTACAGCTATTTTTTGCTTTCCAGTCCAAGGAGATGTTACGCTACATCTGTGTAATCGTATCAGCATAAATAAATATATACGTATGTAAATAAATAAACAAATATTGGCATGTATCAGCATAATGCTACCATTTCAGGTCTCAAAGTTTACAGGTAAAATAATGTTTTATCTCCCAAATAGTTGTGGATAAAAGGTACAGTTTCAGAATGGATATGTACTTTAAAGGAAGAGAAAGTAGTGCTGCACAGACATAAGCCGCTTAAGTTATTTTAAGAACCCCTGTGTTATTCTGAACACAATGCGAGAGCAGCAAGAATTTCATGCATGCTAGCGTTCTGCCTAATCCGGTTTAAAAAAAAGAAAAAGCCAAAACCAAACAAACCCAAAAGACATAAATCTCAGTCTTTTGGTTGCAGTTCAACAACCTTATGCAATCTCCAAGACCAACCACAAGCTCTCTTAGTTCTCTACCTAATTTGTCACCTATGTTTTAATCACCATAAAAAAAATTCTATGTCAAATCCATGTTTTCTCAGTTGTCATTATTACTGTTGGCCCATATCCAGTTCTTACGCTAACAAAGTAGTACTAATGTTAAACTTAAAAAGCATGTTCTGTACTAACTTTCCATATTGCACAGTCCTGCCCTTGCCACAACCTGTAGACTTATGTTAATGCTAAACACAGCACTCTGAAGACCTAAAAATATCAGATTCAGTTGTGAGTAGGTGTAAGAGGACACAGTGTTCTGCAGCTTTTATTAATGAAGATAAAAGGTAGTATGATGGTGATGAATACTCTTAGTAGTAAGTTCTGTAAATCAGGCTTTTTAGTGCAGTGCTGGATTGTACTGTGAGTGCAGGTCATAGGCCACTTCTGGTCCTCAGTGGAATTTTTTTGTTATGATGGTTCCACAGAGAACCTGCTGCCCATCAAGGCTGTTGTTGGTACAGGGTCCCTCACAGCTGTGCTAGACCTGTAGCGATTGGGCATAGAGAAAGCCAGGATTATAAATTAGTGTGTGGCATGCCTGGCAAATATAACTTTTAAGTCCTCTTCCAGCATTTTTTAGTATTTTTGCTCTGCACTAAGAATCTACTGCCCAGCCTTCTTTGGGCCATCAGATGACTACAATCAGGTAGAGTTCCCGCTCCATGAGTTCCTCCAATCTGACATTCCATCTATTAAATAGATTCCTTACAGAATGCATTACTTTTCGGAATAAATTTGAATGCAATAATAATTTATAATCATCCTTATGGAGAAGTATGAATTTAGTATAATCCATTAATTTAAAGACTTTCAAGATTAATCTGATGTTATCCACAGTATGAAAGACAGACTATTTGTTAACATCTTACCACTTTTTCACAAAAGAACAGCATCCTTGTAGCAACTGTAATTATAGAGAAACAATATAGATATCCTTAACACATCTTTTAATGTGGTTTAGCAAGCGAAAATATTTTGGAGAGTCAACTCAAGGTCAGACGTCAAAGGACCACCTGGCAGTGATTCACAAGGCACTGACTGAGAATTTCTGCAGTAACTCAAGAAAATACATTATACTATCTGCTATAGCTGCATACTCATATGATTGATTGTACTATTGATGCATAAATATCCCTTTGCATGTCTGCTTTAAAGGATTAAACCACATCTACATCCACAGTGTAAGATATTAACTAGATACTTGAAACTAGGCCACTGTGTATAATTTTCAACATTAATTCAAACAAAGTAATTGTTGTGGTTTTGGCCAAATT
>VYZM01012748.1:0-26948 GCA_013398915.1 Dromas ardeola
CCGGGGGGAGCCCGGGCCCCTCGCGAGGCCTAGCGCGGCCTGCAGCGTCCGGCCGCCGTCGCCTCAGGCGGGCGCTGAGGGGGCGCGCGTTCCCTCAGGGCCGGGGCCACCCAGGAGGGATCCGGCCCCCCGCGCCGTCGCCGGGCCCGGGGGCGGTTGGTCTCGGGGTGTCCGGCCGAAGTCGCCCGCCTGTGGCAGGCCTTGGCTTCGGCTTCGGCTTCAGCCCCGGCTTTGGAATTTTCCACCTCTGTTGGCTGCCGTCGCGTCTCGGGGCCACCAGGCGCCATCGGTTGCTGCATGGCGAGGGTCAGTGCTACCCTTACAGGTGCAGGGATAATTAGGTTACGGGCGTTGTAATTGGCTTCTCGTGTCTTAACTGCAAGATGATTTTGGTGGCAAGCAGCGTTGTCAAGAGTCAAGCCTTTGCCCAGTAGCCTTTGGTTTTCTTGGGGAAGGTGAGAAGAACTGATGGGGTTGCCAGGCTGAAACCTGTCATCCATAAAAAGTGACATGTTCGATGGCTAGTGACATTCCTGCACTTCAAACACATTGTGGTGGCTGTGTCTGCAAACAATGAGAAGATAAATTTAGTGATGAAACAGACTTCCACGGTCCAAAAATTGTTAGAGGCCTTTTGGATGAAACTGTTCCTTATCTCTAACTTCAACGTCCCTTCTACAAGACTCACAGGTTCCATCCCTCGGTGACAGCTTCAGGGGGGAAACCCGGGGATTAAATTGCCATAAACTTCTCCGCAGCTTCTGGGGAGGTTTCCTGGAAGCCTGGTGGGCACAGCACCATGTCAGGAGCTGTACGCACAGGCGTGAGGGCTTTGCTTAAGCAGGTACTTGAGCCTGTATCTATGTATTTAAACGATCCAAACACAATCAACACAACTATATAAATGCTTAAAATTGTGCATTTGCTTAAGTACATTGCTGGATCAGGGCCATGTAGGTAAATAAGTCAAGCCAGCGTATCATCAGTGAGTACGTTTCTCCCTAGCATAAATTCAGACGGTTTATATCTTTAGTAATGAACTTACCGTGATTACATCTTTAATAATGAACTTCCTATTGTGAATAATTGAGCAATGATGGAACATACAGCTTTTAACTGCGTACAGTACAGACCGAATGCTGAAGATAGTATGGTTAAAACAGATAACACATGTTTTTTATTAATACTTAGCATATTTAGCAAAAATATAAGCGTGCATTTTATAACTCCGTTAACATATCTACAGCATACTTTGAAATGTTATTTTATTTATTTCTCTTAAAATGCACTTACGAATGTGGTAAGTAGTGTGCTTCCCAAATGGACCCCCTTGCTGTGATAGCCATGTGTTGCTAGAATGTGATTTATCATTCTGCGGTTCATTAAACAAGCACATTAATTTTCTTCTGATGGTCTTCATGAGTTACCGGTCGTTCTTCCTGGTTTCCACAACGCACCAGGCTACTTCACCTCGTGCTGGAGGGAAGTGTTTTCATTTAACTATCTGTCACCTATAAATCATACACATACGCAATACAAAGGGCCGCATTCTCTTCTGTGGTTATGCCACTGATAATAATAACAAACATCATTATCAGTAGTTATGCATTTGTATTCCTGATTACGCTTCACAGCCTCTGCCTTAGATGAAGCATTATTTAATTATTTAATATAATAATAGCAATTTTCACTTGCTTTTTCAAAAAAAAAAAGATAATCTGGAAGCAGAAGCTATGAATAAAAAGTGATTTTTTCCTTAAATGAAGGGGAAAACAGCGAGCCTCTCTGGCATTGCTAGCGATGGGGAAAAATTAAGTTTGTAAATGGAATTCAGATGTCGATAGCAGCAAGGATTTACCAACCAAGTTTTATATTACTGACTGATGACTAATGATTGTGTTTACTGCTGAAAGAATTATCATCTGCTAATCCCAAACTTGATTTCTTCCTTCCTTGCGAATGCAATGTTTCTTGGAGCTGAGGTAAGAAGCAAAGTTAAAGAAAAAAAAAGCAGCCATAAAAATTCACCCGAGTGGTTTTGTCTTTATCCAGTGTATGTTCTGCAGATACCAAATTCAAATGCAATTAATGACCGGGAGAATGCAGCTGGTTTAAATCACAACACCGTTGGCGAGTTATTTTTCATGTTTGCCATGTCTGGCTGGGACAGGAGGAAAGTCTCTGTTTTGGGAGAAAGAGAAATTCTTAGTCGCTGTTAGAATGCATAAATTCACGAGGGCAGCAAGGTAGGAGTCTGATATTTCCCTGTTTCCTTTTGATTACAGAACTGTCTCTCCATTTCATTTATCCCACTGAATTAATACTTCAGTTTATATTGTTTGTGATAAATTTAACGTTAACTATAATCTTTAGACCTGAATGTTTAAAACGTCCATGTGTTCTATATTTTAACTGGCATAGAAAGTTTTGAACTTTGTTTTTCATTTTTCAAACAAACATTGAAATAAATGGCTCTAGCTCGTCCTAAAATGCTTTTCCCAACCTCTTCATGAAGCAGAAATCAAATGTGTTGTTTCACCTCAAAAGACTGGATTTGGGGAATCCTCCATTAAATGTTTTTCCTTAATGCTTTGCACAAATGGGTCACTGTGATGCCTGAGGATGCTTATTAATTGGTTCCATGCTCAATTTAATTCTCAAATACGTTGTAACTCATTTACATTTACAAGGTGTAACACAGAGCACGAATTTTCATTATTTTATGGCTATAAATTTCTCCCTTCTCTCCAAAATTTCTCTGTGGTATCTGTGTAGGAATTCTTTCCCCTGTCCATCCTAGTGGATAGTGCAGGGATAGGAATGGGCGACCAGGAGTTACTGAAGCTGTTTCAAACCACGTAGCTACCAAATGCGTGAGCCTCAGTCACCACTTGTGTCTTTGAAAAGGTTGCTAAAAACCATTAAAATCCCTCTACATTTCTATTTTCAGGGTAAAAATCTGCCGAGCTGTTTTAATACATTGCAGAGAGGTAAGGAGTACATTTTTGTTTGTTTGTTGTTTGGTCTCTAAGGAATCTTTTAAGTCTTTTGGTTTTTTTAAACTTTTTTGCTTAAATGAGCTATTACAGTATGAGGCCCTAGGGGACTTGATTAGCAGTTGGAGGTATGCACTTGGAGTTACGTTTATAAAGATACTCCCGTTTGAAAACAAACCGCCCTCTGAGCAAAGGGGATCCCTAGAGTTCCCACGGAAGTTTTGGATAGGTTTGGCCAAGAAGGTTTATCACAATTCCAGGCTTTTCCTTGAACGCGTATTTGTGTAACAGGGGTGAATACGGAGGTAGATCAAACCTAAACAGTTCTTTTTAGAAGGCACCAAACATTTGAAAGGATACTAAAGTGCCTTTGGTCCAGCTCTCAGCTAATGCAGGTGTCTCCTTTATTCTTGAGAGAGCATAATTGAGCAGCAAAGGTACAAATAAGGAGCAGGATTCCTTTCCTTAACAAGCTGCTAAGAGATGGCAGCTAATAATACTAGTCCTGAAAGAATGACAATATTATCCACAAAATAGGCGCTAATTACCTGGGCCAATAACCTACCACTGCAGAAGAAACCTACTCAAGGGAAGTCTTAATAAAAACAGAGTTCGAGGCCCGTAGCCTAAAGGACTCGGGGATTTGGCCCAGGATCAAGATATTTCTCTGCAGGAAGCTGTTGTGGCTATAAAAATGTCTGTCTTTTTAATCACTGGGTTTGTTTGTCTTGTCAAGTCCCAGCTGAGATTTCCCTTTGCAGTTTCGCTAAACATCTGGTTGTTGTCATTTCATTATTATCAACCTCGAAGTAAAAGATCGGGCTCTCCAAGATTACGCAATTTCTTTAAGCATTATGAAATTATTAACAGTAATAAATGTGAGGGATTTTGTACTTGTTTCAGCTTCAAGCTGTGAGCTCTCCATAAAGATGAGGCTTAGCATATTGCCTCTTAAAAGAAAAACTGTGATTCCTTCAGATAGCATGACTGCAGGATTTAGCAGAAATCTCGATTATAAGACTTGTGATAAAACGTGAAAGTTGTCAAAAGCAGCATTTATTATTACATGTATAGATATTTAACTCTGGTTGCCAATGGAATTGCCGTATTGATGTAGTATTTCATATAACAATTAAAGAACAATAATGTGGTTTGCAGCTATCAGTGAAGTTGGAAGAAGGCTGTCAACATTTGTGTTGCAGATGATCATTTTGCCAACTTCACAGATTCCCACTAATGCTTTTCAGCCTGCCTCTGTTTCCATGTAAGGTTGGGAACAAGTATCCAGATAAATAAACTGAGGAAGAAGTTCTGAAAACTTTGTTTAAAATGCGTTAGACATTTCTAGCTTCCAGGCTAATTCTGATAACGATGGTATTATTTCAGGAAAAACACCCCTCCGCTTCCAAATTTCTCCATTTTTTCATAATCCCTTCTCTCTCATAATCCCATAATCCATAATACTTGGTACTCCTGCTTTGCTATTGTTTGGAGATTTAACGTGCCTATTCTGTGTTTCACATGTGATACGGCACTGAAATCACTTGTTAATGTGAATCCATAGTAGACCTCTACAGAGCTACAGTGGAAACATCCTTCCAATTTGTCAGTGAATCCTCACATAGATTTTTTATTTTATTTTATACTTTTGTAGTATTTTTACACCGATCTTACAGTTGTTCTGTATAAGCTCTATGTTTAGTTAGGAGAAAGTTGTGAGGCACAACATCAAACGTCTCATTCTAACCAAGATGTATGTTTTCTTCTCCCCTTTTGATCAAAGTCTTCTCTTATCATAGAAAGAAATGGGTGTGCTATGATTTGTTCTTGATAATTACAGGCTACTTCTCCCCAAGTTATTTTAAGGTTCTAACAAATTGTTGAACAATTTTCCAGGGAGTGAAGATGAATAGTGGATATTTCCTGGTTTCTTCTTTGAAGGTAGGCTGCAATTGGCTCTTTTTTGTCTTCTGCAACCTAATTTATCCTCTACAAATTCTCAAAAATAAATTCTAGTGTCTCCTTTGACTCCAAAGTTGTTGTGGACGAGTCACTTAAATTACAAATTGCGCCAGTAATTGGGTAGTTTTCATTTTTTGGGTGCTCAGCATGAAACATCTGCAGCTAAATTTGCAGAAGGGACAAGTGAGCTGCATATGTTGTTAGAAATAAGCTAAATGCTTGGGCTTTTTCTAAAGTGGGCATTGAAATTTAGTAATTGTTTTGGGTCAATGGAGTTATAATTCTCCTCTCTGTCAAGTCAGCAATTGTAAAATAAATTAAATGATGCCACCTACTGCAGTGGGTATTGTGCAGCTAAATTTAATAGCATTTGTAGAAGACTCGTATGGCAAGGTTTGTATATGGCAATTTAAAAAAATGCATTTTGTGCTTGGTTGGAATGTGTTGGGGTTGTTTTTTTTTCTAAACTTGGGGTTATGTACTAAATATTAATGGTTAAAAATGTATTAATTACTCAATGAATGGAATTAGGTGCGTGTCGTGAAAAAACAATGGTGAGTTATTTCACAATAAGGGATTTACAGTGCACATTTAAAAGGCAACTGAATTTCATTTATATCAGCATAAAGGGGGATTGCATTTAATTTATATTGACACCCTGAACTGTAGCTTTTATTAATGAATGCTTGACTTTGCAAACACAATGGCCTCTTGATATTTTTTCCTGGTCATAATTCTTCAGCAGGTCTCATTCTGCCCCCATCTCCGTGGTGTTGGGAGGTTTTCCCCGCGGTCCATTGGATGCTCTGACTCCTGCTTGTCATGGTGGGGTTTTTCTTTCCCATCCTCTTTAGAGGGGAATGAATCTCTCTTCAGTGGATTGCTCTGTTGTGCTGGGCTTTTTGTTTTGGGGGTTTATTGTTGTGGTGCGTTTGTTTGGATTTCTTTTCTTTTTTCCTTTGCTTTAATACTTCCTGCGCAATCAAGAGAAGAAAGAAATAACATTGTTCATCTAAGTGCAACAGTCTTTACTCAATCAACATTCTCTATGGCGTTCTTGCCTGAGGTTTGCACGATTTTCCTTGTTTTGTCAAGATGCATTTACATTGACACAATGTTTTCATAAACATTAAAAGGATAAAACCTTAGCATTAAATTGTCTACCAAGCCAAACGCACAACAGGGAATTCTTAGTTGCTGTACTCTTTGACAATGACATTTAGATTTTTGTTCTCATGTTCTTTTTTGGAGAGAGGATTGAGATGTTTGGAGAGGAAGGAGAGATGTTGTTTGTATTCGTTGTATGACTAGAATGAAAATATGAGTGCAATGTAAAGGTCCTGCTCCTGCTCCTGAAGAGGTTTTGCACTTTGTGTGATTGCAGGACAAATTATACAAACAGAACACATAACTTTTGGTTGCTTAATTCTGTAAACATGTTAGTGAGTTCAAAAAGTCGCCAGTAGTAAGGTTGACAGAGAAGGTGACAGACGGCCAGTCTGAAACTTGTCCAGGGCAGTGAAGAGAAGAAAACCTTTCTAACTCAGACTGTCGCTATTTCATGTCATTTTATAAGAACTTTTTGATACATGCCTGATCCAGTTTATAATGGTTAATAATGATAATTCATTCTTTTTATGGTGCTTTTATACAAGGACTCTCAATAAAAGACGAGGAACCCAATATTTCACATGCTGTGCATGTGTAATATACAGGAGCTTACAGTTTATTTTTCTTTTCTGATTGTAACTGAAGGAATTGGCACAATTGTTGGTAGATCCTGTGTGTAGAATCTAAGGATGGAAAATAAAGAATTTTCATATTATATCCACCTTGGAAGAATCTGACTCAAACATCTGAAAAACAGCGTGTCAAAATATGAGGACATGCACTGAGCTGTATCCGCTGAGAACGAACTAGGCAAAATCTCACAAAGAGGAATAAAAGAAAGAGCATTTGAAATCCTGGCCTTAATGCCTGGACTCATGCCCTATTGCTCATGAAATGTAATGAAAATGTCATGAAAAGCCGGGATGGAACAGGTATTGTGTTGTCCCATGTTCCCAGGCTTGCTTTGAGAAGAAAACCGAGTTCTTTGTCCCATGCAGCACTTAATGAATGGCACGCACAATGGGGGAGCGTAGCTTTTGGGGAATCTTTGGCATGTGAAGCAGTAGAGTAGATAAACCATCTAGTCAGATTGTTTTGAGGCAAAGCAGAATTTACCTTATGCATAATTTGGAGTTCGGATGCCATGAAAAGGTATGGGCCAGAAACAAGTGTGTTTGGCCCCGCTTATGCATTCTTTGTGTGCTGCTGTAAATACAGTGATGTATTATAACCACCTCTCAAGACAAGGCATGCAGATGTGTTGATAAAAGTATTCTGCTTTGATAAAGTATGTTTGCAAATCTCAGAGATGACACTTTAATGAGCTTAGTTCCTAGATGGGGGATACGAAAATCAGGCCTGCGCTTGCCAGAGGCGTTGGAGGAGCCTGCGCTGCCCGCGGGGTGTCGCAGCAGCGGGAGCTGCAGAAAGGCGGTGGGGTGGAGCGGGCCTGCCAAGGACTAGGTGAACGCACTTGTGGGTGCTGGTGGGGGATTGTTTTTGACACAGCCCTATTTGACTCAATGGGCTTTATCTCACGAGCCGTTGATGACATCTGCACCGGGTTGTTCCCGGCTGCCCCCTTTGGCACGCGCTTCTTTTAGTCTCCAGTGTTTCTTCTGCAACTTCCCAGCTTCAGGCTGCCTCTGAGGCTGTTCCAAAGCCTCCAGGTGTGTACACGCTCCTCTTGGCCTTTCACTGGTTTTGTGTTGGTGAGAGACACATCCCAAACTGTGCGGTGGATCCCACTGCCTCCCCGGTGGCATACGATGTGAGCCAAAAGCACTAATGATTTAATACAATGCAGTTTTCATCCTGAGCAGTAACGCGTTCCTTCTTGGGTCAGAGAATTTAAACAGAAGTAAACTATTGCCTCATCAGTTTGCGCGGTTTTGTGTGGTTTGTGTTTCGTGCTTCCCCTGCTCTCCGGCAGCGTTACTCCCTCCATGGGACTTCAGTGGGTGCGTGGACTGGCCTGGCTCTCCTCCTGCTGACCTGGAGAGCGAGAACTCCGGGCGAGTTGGATGGAAACAGAAGTAGGTCATTGCTGAGAACGGCTGAAATCTCACCCGCCCTGCCTAAAATTCAGGGCATAGATCTTGTAATTGAAGTGATGTTTGTGAGCTCCTCTTCATCCTTGGAGTCCCCTTGGCAACAGTGGGGTTCTTCAGAAGACAGTTCTTCACTTAGTGTTTCGTGGTGTCTCCTGAGAACATAGTCTCTCGAGTTTCTGAAATAAATTACGTTTTTTAATAGCAGCTTAAAAAAACACTGAATCAAGTTTATGTGTGGCGAAGTGGTGTTTTACAATGAAAAGTTAAGACGGGAAGGAGCTGTTGGACATACAAGGCTCTATCTGAGGTGGAAAAGACCAGAAAGAGTGATAGATATGCAAGGAACTCTTAATGAAAGATGAACAGTCCAATGGACGCTAAGGATTTGTGGGCAAAAATAATAAAAATACCTTTTTTTTTCCAAAAAAAAATCTTTTTGAATCAGTTAGCAGAAGCAAGCCCATCAAATGAGATGAGAAAGAACATGACTTGGGTGGCCCATCACACAGTTCAAATAACCACAGCTGTGGAGTATTGAAAACAAAATTCAGAGAAAAGCTTTTTTGAGCACTGATTTGTTTACACAAGATATTTAGCTAGCAGTCTGAAGTGGTAAACAGGTTAACAGTCTGCCTTGGGCTAATTCACGATCAGGGGAAGAAGGCTCAGTTCACTAAATAGATCTAAATAAATAGTTGTAGGTTATGAGCTCTCCTTGACACTCCCTTGGCTTAACGGAGGGAGTTGCTTAAACAGTTGGAGCATTTCAGCACCCTTTAGTTTTTCTGCTGTTACCGGTGGCTTATGCAAATGGCAGAGAAGTGCGACAGGGTTGTAAAATACTCTCGAGAGTATCCTCTCTTGAGAATGTTTTGGAAATGACAGAGGTAATGTTGCCTAGGAAAAGGTACTGTCCTTTAAAAAATAATGGGAAACAATAGACTAATTCTTATTAGGGACAGTTTAGCAGAATCCCAGATGGAATAAAGAGTGAAATCCAGATTTTCCGATAGTCTGGGGCAGCAGTCAATCTTGAAAGAATCTTCTTTAGGAAGTAATTCCGTGACGTTTTCCACAGGCAAGTTGTCTGTAGCTGCCTTGTTTAAGGGACTGGAGGGCCATGAAACCTTAAAAACGTTGCTCCTGCCACAGCAGACACAACGGAGAGCTGTGACCCGCTCTGGCACGCACCAGCTCCTGGAGAACTTGAAGCATTGCCCAAAATCCAGAGTTTTAAAGTACAATTGTCTCCACTTTTGCTGTTAGAAAGCATTCTGGCTATCTCTGCTGGGGGCGGTTACTTGGGTACAAAATACCCAGATAACCATATCTGGAATATGAACAGGACCAGGTGGAGGGCGCAGCGACGTCAGAGCCCGGTGCAGCAGAGGACGGGGGCTCAAACAGAGCTCTGAAAGCTCCTCCGCTCTCCCGGGAAGCGGAATCTCTGTCCCTGTCCTCCGGCACTCCCAGCTGCTCCGGGTCCTCCCCTTGGCAGCGTCTCTCCCCAGCTCTGCCCGCCCCTTCGCTTCTGGATATATCACCCTCAACGAGCAGCTTTTGCTTCACAAAAATCCAGTCCCGGCAGCTGAACATCCTCTCGCGCACAGCCAGCAGCCTGAGCGTCCGATCCGACATGGGTAAGAGATCCAGCCTGGGGATCCGGCCGGGATCCGCTGCTCTCGGCTCCTGTTCTGCGCTGGGAGACTTGTAAGCGAGGGCCAACGGGTTCGTTAGCGCAGGAGACTGGGGAGGACAGACATGGGGCTGAAGTTCAGCATTTCCTCCGACTACTGGAAGGTTTACTTCTTGAAGCTATTGACCCCCCCTGTGGTTTTAAATAAGTAGCTTTAGTGCTATCAGTAAATGCCTTTTATGCTGCCATTAAGCGTGTCTCAGTACCTCGGCATTTAGAAACTGAAATAAGCATTTGGACTCGCTGCTCTGGTTCATTGTGAAGGTGAAAAACGCTTAGGAAGATTGTCGGGAAACCAAGGACCAGAATTTAACTTCTTGCTTATATTTTTGTGTTAGACCATATGATTTTCATGGACTTTCATTTTTGGATACTTGGGCAGGAAGTGGAGGGAGGGGACTACGATAGAAGGGTTTTGCATATTAATGTATTATTGTGTAATTTGCAAGGTGGACACTGTTCCGTTGATTTCACAAACGAGGTTAAGATTGTAGACCTTAGTAAAAAAAGCCCTTACTACACAGAGAAAACTAGTAATTCTGACTCAGCAAAAGTGAGTCTGGTTTATCTGCCTAGGGCGAATGTTTATCTTTTTGTGCTTTTGTAGGAACAAAGCAAAATATATTTGTTTTGCTTTGCTTTCTAAAAAACTGTAAGTTTCAGTTTGTAGCCTGTGGTAATGCCACTTTTGCCTAAGTGGTTGCGGCAGTCTGTAAGAAGTCGCTAGGCAGTGTATAAAGAGTAAATTAAATACTGCACCTTAAACCTTAAAGTAGCGTGATGGTAATTGATTGGTCACAAGGTTTGGAAAAGTATGCTCTTGGCAGTGCGGAAGAGCAAGTCTTGGACTGCTCTTCAAAAATTTAACAGATCATTAAAGTCTGCTTGCATAATTTGTTACTTGGAAAAAGACTTGTATTCCAGAAAGAACGTGCTGCTTTTCTCTCTTGCTGTGTAAGGCCTGTGTCTTGTCATGTCTGTAGCACAGCTGATACTCCAATTTCCTTTTCCCCGTGTGTGTGGTTTTTTCAGCAGTTTAGCACAATCATACCAGAAACCAGATTTGCCTACCTTCATTTTTGATATGTCGGTGTTTAACCCATGCATCCACCTTACCTTCAGAGGACTTTCTCTTTACTCGGGCTGTGCAAAAAGCCCCGTTTGGCCCAGATTTATTCCAACTTTAAGCTCTCAACAGAGGTGCCTGATTTATTGTCACATTTCTCCTAAACTCCCTCTATAGAGTGAAGAGTCTTAGGCACCGTCCCAGGTTGTCTTGGGTGAGCTGAAGAACTCTGCTGCCATAAAATAGCGCATATAAAAAAGACAAAGTCCTGCTCCTTTCCTTTGTTTCACGCGGTTAAACCCAAACTGTCAAAGGATACCTCTTTGTGTGAATACTTACTGAATGTACTATGAAACTGCACTTTATCAGGTGGGGTATTTCTTTACAATGCAATTACCCCTTGTTGTAAATCTATAAGCCTCATTATCCAGGCTACTACTGGCCCTGGGTTAATCTGGGTAGGGTTTGCTCGTGCTGCAGCTTCCTCAGCGGCTTTCCATAGCACTTCAAAACTTTTAACACGCTGATTAGGTAACTATAAATGGATTGGCCTTTTATTAAAAAAAAAAAAAAAGAAAAAGCTATTTTCAGAAGTTTTTCATTAAAAAAGTCTCCTAAATCTTGCTTTTATAATGTTTTGTGGTTTCGGATTATCTGTATTTCCCAATATTTCTGTGTCCTGAGGAGCTTGGCATTTCTGAAGCCTTTCCAGCCCTTGAAAAGGCGGTGAGACGTCTGTGTCACCTGCTGACAGAGGAAGCGCTTGTGTCCAGAGACACGGAGCACCGCAGTGGCTTCGCTCACCCAGTAACGGGGACAGATGAACCCAGAGGTTTCTGGTCTGTTAGGCTGACACCTCCAGTCGCCAGTCTTTGACCTCGCACAGCATGAGATTTTACTTGGCACTGCGGGACAACTTGGTGCCCCAAAAAATGAGGAAAGTGAAACGTTTTATTCTTCGCTGTCACCCGAAAGGGTGCGGTGTCTTTGCCACCATCAGAGAGGCTCTTTTAACATTCACGACGTTGAGAACTGCCTCCTTTTTGTCTAAAACTTACTGAGTGGATGGAAAGCTGCAGGGAGTCCCTCGTTACGCTTTCCGTGGGAAATTGTGGCTTATATATTTTCAGCTGTTGTAAGCGTAGCAAAATAGCTCAAACCTCGTTGTCAATTTGCATGGAGTTTTCCAGAGTGGCCCGTGGATCACTGCTGGTGGCTCACGAAGGATTGGACAGTTGCCTTGGGTTTACTGTCCATCGTCTTCTCCAAAAAGAGGAACAGAACAGATGGAAAGACATGAAAATATATGGAGCAAAAGGAAACTAGACTGGGTTCCTCAATTCCCTTTGCTCTCCATGAGAGAGAATTGCTGCAGACAGCGGTAACAAAAGTAACAGTGATATTTTTATCAGCTCTTGGTGTATATATACAAATATAACTTCATAGGAGTAAGGAGGAATGGGGCTTATTGTAACTTCATTTGTGAAAAAAGGAAAACTGTACAACGAAGCAGTTAAAGCTAAATGCAAATGTTCTTCCTGTTAAATTGACATGTGAGCCGGTGATCACGTTCTTTGATTTAGAAAGACAAGGAAGGTGGACTTTGTGGATGGGAACCCACCCATAAGAGAACATGCCTATAAAGGCGTAAGATACACTGCAAAAAAAAAAAAAAATCTCGATGTTGTTGTCCTCGCTGGAGTTTGCAAACCACCGGGGTGTGATACGGTGTCCCGCTTCCCGGTATCCAAACACTTGGTCAACTGCCAGACTAAGGGGGATCTGGAACGTAACAAGTAATATTAACATGTTTAACCATGGATTATTAACATAGTGATGTAAATATTATTGTTAACATGTTGCTACAAGATGGTACACATCACGGTTTCATGACAAAAACCTTATTTTGTATTCACAAATGAGCTTGGCATCGTATAACAGGGAAAGGCTTGCATCATCCGCGGGTATCTTCAGGCGGTGAGATACAATGGCTCGGAATAAAAGAGTGCTTGAACGAGATCAGAGGGAAAGCAGAAAAAATGTGTATGGGAAGAAGGAAGAGAAAACGTTCATCATCCTGCTGTATGTTTTCTCTGGAAAACAATTTGGCACAAATAATCTTTTTCTCAAAGTAATCTGCAGAAAACTGCATTTGCAATGCTAATTAAGCTGTGGTCTAATGCATACTGAGCTCCTGCTAATTTAGGTGATTGAGAAAATTGGAATAAAGTTTAAATTATGGCTTAGACATAAATGGAACAAAGCAAACTTCATATTTTGTGTTTCCAGATAAAAATATTTCACAAAGAATGTGAAATTAAACCTAAAGTACTAAATTACTCTTTTTGAGAAGATCCAGTTTTTAAAGTTAGGAGCCTCCGCGGGCAGTGAGCGGGTTGCTGCGAGCATTTGGCCCTCAAAGAAAGGCTCCGTGATGAAACGGGCGCCGGAGCTGTCGCTGCATTTGAAATCTTAGCTCTATGGCATTCTGAAATAAACTGTTGCTATAAACTTCTCTCTTTAAATATCAGAGAATGGCAAATAATTAGCTGGTTTGCTTATTTTTATTACGGATAGTTGAGGTACGGAGGGAGGCAACTATACTATGTTTTTGCATCTGGCAACATGTATTTCACTTCGTGTCATATTGAAAAAAATATGCCAGCATCCTGCTGCACAGCACTTGTATATTTTTGTGTTTTAAACGGTTACTTGCATACTAGTTCCATTTAGGAATGGAGTAGAAGCTTCCTGCGTTGTGGCATGGGTTGAGCAGGCCTGCAGCTCCTGCGGCTCCGTGACTCTAGAAAAGTCGAGATTTATCTGTGTCAGTTAAGCCTATAAACTTGCAACATGTCGTAAAGCAATATTTCAGGGTAATATTGTCTTAATTCTAGCCAACAACGTATTGGTACAATCCTGAGCATGTGGGTTCTGTTGACTGTGTTAGAGTAGAAATTGTTGAGTGTGTTTTAATATAATTTTGAGGGCTTCTGCATAGAGACACCCAGATGCGTTGGTTGGGTTTGACCCTCGGTGCTTCTCTGTCTTCTGCCACCATGACGTGTTCCTCCTGACGCAGCGCCCAGCCTCGGACCAGAGGGGGTCCCTCTGCTTGTGTGGGCTTCTCTTCTCCAGGGGACGCTCGGATTCCCTTTCTAGCGTTCTAAAACTATGGTTTCCCCTCTAAGTTGTCTGCTTGGTGATGTAGTTGCAGAGCCAGGAGCGGTGAATAAGGGTTGCCGGTTCAAGGAGGGTTTGTGGCGGCTGGAAGAGTGGCGTGAGAGCAGAGGTGGGGAGCTGAGTCTTTAATAGAGAGAAGGTGGAATGGCTCGTAATTCCCCTTCCTCTTGTCCTTTCTGGTCACCTGCAGTATCACCTCTTACCCAGGCTGTAAATCCTTAAAAATAACCACTTCTTCAGCATTTTTATGCAGAGAAAGACTGGAGGTTTTCCAGTAATAATAAAATGGGTTGTTCACATTGGGCAATCTGTCTACTTACTCATCTGGCAGTGATTCAGCAGCTCTCTCGAAGACATTTAACACAGTTTTCTTAAATCCCAGACCCTTGTCATATGTGAATGTGCTTTAAAATTGTGCGGCTGAACTCCTTGAAATGAAGGCCCAAATTTCCCATTATTTTTGAGCATGGAGTGTCATGTTCTGTATATTTTCAGAAACTCAAGTAACCTCAGCGCTGACTGGAGTCAGTGAGACTTACGGGTGTTTGGCAATGTAAAAATTAGATCTAAGATTTGTCAATCTCTGAATGCAAAGCCAATGTCCTCATAGAGATATGCTTTGAAATAATTTGGAGATTAAAACAACTTCTTTTTTTTCTCCAATTAGCGAAATGCAGAGCGTGTGGTCCAGGATATGAAACTCCTCTGGATGCCATGAAAGGCAAGTAGTGTAACATCTTTTCTTAAATCCAGGCCATCAGTGAAGGGATTGTTTTTCAATTAGGTGAAGTCTAGGGGTAGATGCCTTCCAGAATGGTTCGTTAATTAGCAAGGCCAAGGAGACTTTAAATATCAGAAGAGATTTTAGTTCATTTTGCACCCAACTCTGAGCAAAGCACCCAACTCTGGAGCCCCTACTACAAGAAAGATACGGACGTGCTGGAACGTGTCCAGAGGAGGGCCACGAGGATGCTCAGAGGGCTGGAGCACCTCTCCTACGAAGACGGACTGAGAGAGTTGGGGTTGTTCAGTCTGGAGAAGAGAAGGCTCCAAGGAGACCTCATTGTGGCCTACCAGTATCTTAAGGGGCCCTACAAGAAAGCTGGGGAGGGACTTTTTAGGATGTCGGGTAGTGGCGGGACTAGGGGGAATGGATTAAAACTAGAGATGGGTCGATTCAGAATGGCCGTTAGGAAGAAGTTCTTCACCCTGAGGGTGGTGAGACACTGGCCCAGGTTGCCCAGAGAGGTGGTGGAAGCCCCATCCCTGGAAGTTTTTAAGGCCAGGCTGGACGGGGCTCTGAGCAACCTGATCTAGTGGGAGGTGTCCCTGCCCATGGCAGGGGGGTTGGAACTAGATGATCTTTAAGGTCCCTTCCAACCCTGACAATTCAATGATTCTATGAACTCTGTTACCGTGAGTCGCTGCATTGTGGTACTAAACCAAGGTGGGTCTGGGTTTAGATGTCTGTGTGGCTCTAGGATGCTAATGCTCAACAAGCTTCTGCTTTTCTGTGCTGCAAAATAGAGCTTTGCTTTAAAAATATTGGGGTAAGCGTTTAACCTAAAGATATGTTTCATTGGTGGTTTTGGATGGAGAGCTCTATAGGCTGCCCTCAGACTCTCTCACAAACCCAGGTGATTGTCTAAGCCAGAAGAAGGGGGAAATAGGGCAATAGGCTGTGGGATATTCTGCGTTACATGGTTTAACGCAAGCTTTTCATCCACTCCTGGCTGTACAAAAGTCACGTTCTGTTCTTCCCAGCCATGTCTGGCTAAATCCTGAACCTCACTAAAGCCCTTGAGGCATTTTGCTCTAGCTTTTAATAGTGTCAGAACTACACCTTGAGTCCTTTGATATACTTCAAAAGCCTCGATTTTATAGATTCTAATAAGTATGCTTTTGGCATAGGTAGACTGAGATCTGGGCCCTGGCAGCAGGGAACCATTGCTTATGGAGCTGGGGAGAGGAGAGGCTTGGCGTGGCCTTGCAGATGGGAAGGTGGTCTCCAGCACCAACCTTTTTCAGGGAAATAATTGCATCCCCAGAGTCTCTTACATTAGGAGGGAGAGGGAGTGGAAAGGGCCCACAGCTGAGTAAGCACTTTCTCCTGGTGATTTCTGGCTGCTCCAACTGTACACTACTAGTTTTTCTCCATAAAATGGAAATACTGAGGTCCAGCTTCCTAGGAAGAATCACAATTTAGAGACGGAGAGATTCAATCCGGAGAAGATTCTCTCAAAGTTAACCACAGCTTTTTGTAGAAATGGTTTCTTTTGATGCATTAAACAAGACTTGTGCCTTGCAAGGTCCCCGGGAGGAGATTGTGTACCTGCCTTGTATCTACAGGAACACTGGGACAGAGAAGCCCGACTACCTGGCCACTGTGGATGTCGACCCCGAATCTCCACACTATTGTCAGGTACCATTTTCTAGGCTGGTGTGTATTTGCGTGCACGTTCTTCATTTCTAGTTTTACTTCTCACCTGGTTTGTGACCATTCTGGTTATGAACTTTGGATCTCATGCAGCCACTCCTTCCCTGCTCTGGCTTTGACTTCCTTCATCTTTCTTTTTCTTTTCTCATCATCATTTTCAAGTAGGTGTTTGTGTTGAGAACCAATCAAATCCCCTGCTGTTTTTCTTACTAGGTTACTCAAAGCTAACATTTATCTTGTTAGTCTCAAGACACTTTCAGAGCATTTTTGTGCTTAGGATTTTGATTGTTCTTTTTGTAACACTGTTGCTGATTTATACTGAGCCTGAGTATTAAGCTCTAGAAGCTGGTATTTCCTTGGGGTATGTCAGTAGTATAGACAGAGTTTATAACGTAGGATGTCTGATACCCGGGGAAATTCTACACATTAGGCGTTATAAATCTAATCCATTTACTTTATAAATGGAAAGCTGTGGGTAGTTAGCTACCAATATACCAGATCCAAACTATCGGCAAGGCTGTCCTTAGCTCAGTTTGTTCCTGCAAGTAGTGTACACTAAACTGCATTTAAATATGACTCAAATTGCTGAAGATACTTTGGACCGGAGCAGTGAATATGGTTTGACATCAAAGATTTTCAGAATTTGTTCTTTTTTTTAAATAGCCACTGCTTAGGGTTTTATTGCAGAGGAGTGGAGGAAACAAATCTCCTAAAACTTCTCCTAGAGGAAAAGTAATCAGGAGCAAGAGTGCAAATTAACGTGTCAGTTTGCTACAGTCAGCCCCAGCTGTAATCAGGTAAATCGTGTAAAGTCAGAGACTTGCAGCACATGGACAAGTCATATTTTTTTCTGTTGTTTTTTCCCATATCATTATTCCTTGTCTCCTTAATTAGGTAGAGTCTTTTAAAGATCTGGATTAATTTAGTAGCATACAACATTTGACAAATTCTGTGCAATCACGATGTCCAACTTTCTTCTCCCGCTTTATAGCTTCAGCTCCGCAGAACTCAGGCTGAATCTGCTTCCTGAATAACAAATAGCAGTTTCCTTCTGCTCTTTATTAATTTATGCTTTGACATAAAGACCCATTTCTTTGCCTAGGGGAAAAACTGTAGCAGACTGAATCTTAAGTCTGTCTCTGGCTTTGTAGGTGATCCATCGCCTGCCCATGCCGAATCTTAAGGACGAGCTCCATCACTCAGGGTGGAACGCCTGTAGCAGCTGCTTTGGGGATGCCACAAAGAAAAGGAATCGTCTGATTCTACCAAGTTTGATCTCTTCTCGCATTTACGTGGTGGATGTGGGAACAGACTTGCGAGCTCCTAGAATCCATAAGGTATATTTAGATGACTTTAAGCTGGGGTTTTATTTCTTATGTTTTGACCAAGAGAGAGTGATTTTATGGATTCCAACTTCAAATTAGAATAGGAGAGTCGGAACAGCTATGGAAGCTTTTGCCAAGTGTTAGGAACTTGTGGGACTTTTGAAACTGATACGATTTATTGATAAAGTACACACAAAAATCTTGCACTAAAATACAAGTAAATGTATTACTCCCTCTTAGGGGTGGGACTGGTATTCTGTAGTGATCTCAGAGAAGGTGACTATGACTATGTGTATACTTGTTTTAGGTTGTTGAGCCAGTGGAGTTGTTCTGGAAGGGTAACGTGGCTAATCCTCACACCTCTCACTGTCTGGGCAGTGGTGACATCTTAATCAGCTGTTTGGGAGACCCTTCTGGCAATGGAAAAGGTATTTATCCCCTTCATTACTTTAGAAAAGTATTTGTGGTGTAGTACAGGCGCTTACAGTTCTTTTGTGCACGTAACCATTCCGGCGGTTCTTTAAGTAACTATGGAATAAATATTTCCGTTGCCACGTAAGCTGTATGGACATGGCTCTGCCACAGCAATTCAGACCTGACGTGGAGGAACCTCTGTGGGACTGTTGATGATTTCAGCTTCCATGCCTCAGTCTTTCACATATATTACTAAAGAAGACCTGCTCTAGTGGTTATAATATGAGCAAGAAGCCCATTAACATTTCACTTGGCCCCCTTTAGCATAGAGCAGGGAAGAATTGCTTTTGAACATAATCTGTATCAGCTCTGTATTTGTGACTTGGGCATGAAAGATCCTGATGACAACCTAAATCCTCTTTGTCTTATTGTCTAATGAAAATAAAGCCTTTCAAGCTATTCTAGATTGCATTTTCTGTTTAAAAATTTGAAGGATTCTTGCACAGAAATTTTGTTACCTATTCAGACATAAACCACCTGATGTCAAAAGAGAAATACTAGCTATTAGGAGAAATACACTTCAGATGGTAAGCGGTGAACCCTGCTCCTTTTCACAGGGTTTTTCTCTTCTGGATTGTGGGCAAACATGTCCTTGAATAGATGCATATTATGTACGTAATTCAAGGATACTGGTGGCAAGCAAAGAAAACCAGAGGTGACTCCTCCAGGATCTTCTCTAAGATATCGCTTAATTGAAACGTACTCTACGAGGTCTAACTGATTTATTGGAATGACTTGAGTGGAAATAGAGCAAACTGAAGCTTAAAAAATTCATTACAAGGGGGATAAAGTTCTTTAAAAATCCAGCTTTCATTTGCAGTAGTCCACAAAAGTGATACTAATGGAATCGCAACATTTTCCTTAAGCATAGGTTGCATTTTACGGAGTGTTTAGAAAATAGACATTTAAAGATGAATATACTATTTATCTTTTTTAAAGCTGTGAATCTGTGTGAATGTCTTCAAACATTGTTTTCTGGTTTTATATCAGGTGGCTTTATTTTGCTGGATGGAGAGACCTTTGAAGTGAAAGGAAACTGGGAGAACGGGGAGAAGGTACCCCCCCTGGGCTATGACTTCTGGTATCAGCCACGACACAATGTCCTGATGAGCACTGAATGGGGAGCCCCAAAAGTCTTGGCAGATGGGTTTAACCCAGCTGATGTAGCGAGAGGTGAGGGAGCATTTGTTTAAACTCTCAGAAGTGAAAGTGATTCTTCGTTAAAATATCTTCTGTGCTTATTTTTGTCTGTCCCAATCCATCAGGGCATTACGGCCGCCGCATTAACGTGTGGGACTGGAGCACTCACACCTACATTCAGGCGGTTGACTTAGGGCAGGGCTCCATACCTTTGGAAATCCGATTCCTCCACAATCCGGATGCTGCAGAAGGGTTCGTTGGATGTGCTCTGAGCGGTGCCGTGCACCGGTTCTACAAGACAGAGGTGAGTAACGAAAGCTGTGACAAACACAGAAGCTCAAACTGAGTTGTTTCAGAAATCCACCAATCACTTCACTTAGGAAATAGTAGAATTCAGCTTAAAAAAATGACAGCTTCTCATTCCAGTCTAATTCTAGCCAAGCCATAACTTTGTGTCAGAGAGCAAACCTTCCAGTGGCAGCATGCACACATGCCAGCACTGTGGCTTTCTGAAGCTGCCGTATAGTCCCTCATCTTCGAGCGACTGTAGCTGGTGGGCATTTTGAGTATCTCTGCAGCTGGATTGCTGATGTCCAGCATGCAAATTTCCAGCAGCCTGATCCTGAAAGGAAGTGAAGCTTAAGAGGTCATGGTGCTGGTCTGTCAGCCCCACTTCCAGCGCTCCTGCCCTCCACAAGAACTTGTTTATCAATTTAATCACAGTTAATGAATTGTGAAAGTCTCGAAGAGGGGAAGGTCTTGCCAACGATAGGAACAGTAGTGATCTCTTGAACATGAGACAATCTAATGAGCACTGGCACTGAGGAAAGGGCTGCAGCATTGCCTCCATGGCCTGCTCTCTGGCCTGCAAGCTGCTCACCAAACGTCTATCAATTGGGCAGCTAATCAGAACATGTGAAACTTGTCACGGGTCTCAATGTGTGCTGCCTGCTGCTCAGCCAGTATTGGGAAGGACAGGGAAGACCTGAAGGTAGAAGAGAGAGGGAAAGTGCTGGGGGTCACGGACAAGGGAGTGGAGCTATTGCCATTTTAGGGGGCAAGCTGGAGACAGAGAGGACACCAAGCTGTAGGAGATTAGCAATCTTTAGTTTTGCTACTGTTACAGAAATCTGTTTGAGATGTTATTGCATAGTGTAATCATTAACATTCTCACTGTCAGTATAGTTGCCATCCTCACGCCTTGGTAACACTTATTTGCAGTGTGCGTATCACCTCTGTACAGGACCTGTTAAATAAATAGCACTATTTGCTTCTCCTCCCTCTGTCATGCTTAGCTGAGCCCTCTTGGCTAGCATCAAGGCAATAATAATGCTGTGTTCCCTCCTTTGCCTTCTGCAGAAAGGAGACTGGGCCGCAGAGAAGGTGATTGAAGTACCCAGCAAGAAGGTGCAAGGATGGCTTCTCCCTGACATGCCTGGTTAGTGTGAGCGTGGTTGGAAAAGAAATGGGGCGTTGTCCTCTTCAGTTCCTTGGTACAGTGTAGCTTTTTGCAAAATCTTATCCTTAAATGACAACCCCTTCCCTTGTAAAATATTACGTTTCTGTCTGGGTTGTTTGTGTAACGCTTCTGATGTAACCAGATTAGCCTTGCTTATGAGCCACCAAGTAGGAGGTTGTCAGACCGCTGCTCCCACGCTGCTCAATGCTTGAGGTCAGTTTTTCTAGAAAAATACTTGGAGTTTGGGTCTTTGAGGATGAGCTCACAGTATTCGGGAATCGTCCTGGGAATGCTGGGAGAGCCCAAACCTCTTTTGAGTAGGCACTGTTTTTCCAAGGATGATTGATTGTCCAACCCATATTTAACATATTCTTCTGAGGCTACTATGACTAGAATTTGGAAAGATAATAGGTTTGTGGTCTTATTTGTTGCTGGTCCTGTCCGTTTCCTGACTTTGCTACTGAATATTTTCTTGAAGGTCTTATTACTGATATCCTCATCTCACTGGATGACCGGTTCCTGTACTTCAGCAACTGGCTGCACGGAGACATCCGCCAGTACGATATCTCCAACACCCGCCAGCCCAGGCTGGTGGGACAGGTGAGGCAGCATCAGAAAAGCTGCCGCGTATAAGGGCAGTACAGTCGTCTTATTTCCTTCTTTTGTAAAAGGAAGCAATGACAGTTTACTTTTGCTTGAGAATTGTCACTGTATTGCTTTCATGTTCCTTTGGCAGCCGATGCCTGCTCTCACACATCCCCTTGGTTACAGGTGTTTCTGGGAGGCAGCATCACTAAAGGTGGGCCTGTAACTGTAGTAGAAGACAAGGAATTGCAGTGTCAGCCAGAGCCGTTTGTGATCAAAGTAAGTTTTGCTAACATGCGCATCGTCCGTGCTCTGCTAATTGTAATTCAGTTTGAAATGTCCCTACGCCTCAGTCAAAGGTACCACGAATAAAGCAGTATCTGAGCTAGTTTGTGCCTTGGCTTGCAGCCTGCGCAGGTATCATGTTTCAGCATGGATGGAGCTCGTAAATCCCGGTGAGTCTTCTGCGTCCCTGGTGGAATTGGACAAGCTGTTCAACTGTACTGAAGCCTGTGTAATGACATCTTCCCTGCTGCTGTTAGCTTGCTAATCTAAAGCTAATGCGGTGTGCATCCGTCACACTGCCATCATTGCTTCTGATGATTTTTCACCAACTGGTGGCTGAAGCACTAAACCAGCCCGTGTGGTGTTCTGCGGTGCTCCTCGTGTGTGCTTGTGTGTGTGTCTAAAGAGTTCGATGGCACCTGGCATCGTGATAGAAAAATCAGAGAGCATTATTTGTCTCTGGTCACTGTCAATCTGCATTAGTATTATTACTGTCAAGGCAGGTACCTATGGAAAGTCTCATGGGATGGGCAAGAACTCAGCCAAGGTCATGGCTGAGATCTGTTGATCACTGCAGGCAGTTTTGGGAAGTTCCACATACTCCTTTTCTTCATGTTGCAGCCTGGGACCTAGCTGCAGTACAGACATCTTCGTATTTTCAGCTGGGTTATGCCGGCCACCTCTTGCTTGATTTTTGACGCTTCCTTCCAAGTACAGCAACCTGAACCCTTCAGCCCTTTCTTTCTTACTTGGCTAGTTCTGTGAGTTAAGTGGAACTCATTGAGATTGGCTTCAAGGCTCCCTGTTAACAAGGAGTAAGACTCCCAGTGAAAACTGTTCTCTCTCCAAAACAGGGGATTTGGTGCTCTTGTCTCAAGGATCTGAGAGTGCTAGATGGTCCTCCGAGTAGCAGAACTGCCGTGCTGTTTTGTTTCTCCTTGCTGTTGCATTTCTTCTGTTCAGCCTCCGTGGCAGCTTGTCTTGAGCACCTTGTTCTCTATTATAATTTTAGGGGAAGAGGGTGCCAGGTGGACCTCAGATGATTCAGCTTAGCTTGGATGGCAAGAGACTGTATGTCACCAGCTCTCTCTACAGTGGATGGGACAAGCAGTTCTACCCAGATCTTGTCAAGTAAGAAAACTTTGGTAAACAAGGATGACTGTACAAGCTCATGTTCAAGATTTCTTTCTTAAGTAGTGCTGTGCGTATGCCAACTGGTCCGTAGAGCAAAGTTCCCACGCAGGGAGACCGAATCCAGTAACTTTTTATACACAGCCTACCAGCCTAGGTGTTTCAACCGCCAGCCAGAGTGCATCCCTCTCAACAGGCACACAGAAGTTGGGGTCCGCACACAGTATTTGTTGAAATCATGATCTTTCGGGAAGTAGATGAGAATGGGAAGAAACCGGTGAACATGACCTAGCCTCCTGGAATCCATAGTACTTTCAAACTGCCTTTGAGTGGATCAGCAGGAATTTCTGGGTTTTGGAATAAAAGACAGACGATCTTCCAGATGGCCACAGGAGGGCATAGTGCAGCTTGCCTATTCCTTTATAAGTAACAACAGTTATTAATTTTCACCCATTCATTGCCAATTTGAGGTTGCGGGTTTCACTGAGGTGGTGTAACTCACTTTTGAGACCTGCTAAGTCCCAATTTAAATCTGGGGTTCTTTCCATTTTATATTAAATGAAGACAAATCCTGCCCAAATATGGAAGAGAAGAGCGACAAATATGAATCCTTTTCCCAATATCTGTTTTCTTGTCCCTTTTTCAGGGAAGGCTCTGTTATGCTGCAGATTGATGTGGATACTGAAAGAGGTGGATTGAAAGTGAATAAAAACTTCCTAGTGGATTTTGGGAAGGAACCTGATGGGCCTGTCCTAGCTCATGAGATTCGTTACCCTGGTGGAGACTGTACCTCTGATATCTGGATGTAATTGTTGTATGGAGATGGTTTCTTTTTTTTCTCTTTATGTCTTTTTTTCTCTTTCTCCCCCTCTCTCCTCCCTACCCTCCACTTCTCTTTCATGTAGGTGAATCGGTTCAGCTGGAGCTTTGTCTGCTATCTAAACGTAGACTTCCATTAGGGTGAGCCACAGAGGCTCCACTTTCTTCTCATTCTGAGGCAGCCAAGCGAATCTCTCTGGAACACAATATACATCTCATTTACTCTACTCCTTCCTCTTTCGCAAGGTCCTGTGTAATCACAATTGACTGTAGGCTTCAAGGCCGAGGTCACCAGTCTTTTAAGGACTATTTGCCTTGGTTGGTGCCAGTTTGCCTTGCCACTGTTTGGTGGTGGAGAAGCTGTTCCTAAATAACTCTGTAAGAAGGATACATTCCATGGGCTTGCCCCAGAGCCAGAGTCTCTTGTCCCTGCAAAGCTTAATTAGCTCATAAAGTACTCAGTGCTTTACAGCAGACATAAAAATCATGCATATCTAATCTGAAGCCACATGTTTACGGGGCTGGGTTATATTTTAACATTTGTGCACTGCTGTTACAAAAAAATCAACAATAAAATTCTTCTTCGAGTCAGGTGGAACTTCACTTTTTTTTTTTCTTTTAAGCATTTCAGCATTTTCTGTTTCAAAGAACTTAAAATGTAAGATCATTTCAGAAAGGTAACTATGTCATTGGTCTAAAAATTCGTTGGTGAGGAATTTATTTTTGCTGAAACCGCCTTTGTTCCCATTATTGCAAGCAGAGATTCTCTTCCATTTCCTAAGACTGGAGAAAACTGCAAAACCCTGTTCTGCAGACTGTGCTGAGCCAGGTGACGCCAGCAGCAGGTGTCTTACAGGTGTCTTTACGCTGTCTTGCAACTTGTGGAGCAGACAAGCACTCACAAGTCCGCCCTTTCTTCTCTCGCCAGTTCCTCATGCATCTTCCCCAAGCTGTTTCTTGGGTCTGACTCTCTTTTCTGCCTCCCTAGATGTGTTGCTTTCCATCTGTGTCCATTGCCAGCCTCTGCTGCTTCCTGCTGAGCTTCAGCATGGCCGGTTGTAACGCTGGAATCGCGGCAGCAGTGTCAGAGGAGCAGCGTGTTAATGGGACTTCCCGCTGGAGCATTTTGAGAGGGTTTTTTCTGCCTTTCACTGTGCTTCCACAGCAAAATCCTCATCTAGCTGACAGATCTTGCTTTATAATCAAGACTTCTGTACGTAACTGCTTCCTGTCTTGCCTAAAATATTTGGAACCAGGCTTGGAGAGTTCAGTTTTGTGTTTTTAAGGTAGGGCAGCTGGACTGCTGCCACTTGCGTCTCTTTGAAACTTGCAACAAGCAGTTCTGTTAGGACCTTGTAAAGCCAGAAAGCTTTCTAAATGATAAGACCTTGATGTAAAAGCTCATTTTCACCAGCCTCTTTTTAGAAATGGGTGATGTTTAAACCATCTTGCTGCATTGTTTTCCTTGCGAAGGGACTGGTTTCAAGAATGGAGTACACACTGCCAACCTGTGTAAACGCTGCTGGTCGTCCATGCTGAGTGGGTGCTCAGTGTCTGAACTGTCTCATGTTTTCCAGGAAAGTCATTGATTTGTCAGGAAATCGTTTGCTACCAGCCAATATTTTTTTCGCGCCTAGTTCCTATACGACTTGAGTGTTTTAAATTGGAAAAAGTACATGATCTTCCATGTGGCCACCTGAGGGCAGGCTGCAGCCTGGCTCCCTGCAGTACAGGAATACAGCTGGGAGTTTCTCTCGCTCTGCTAGCAATTTTAGGTTGTGATTTTCCACGGATCGCAAACTGGCCTCTTCTCAGTCCATCAGTGTATTGCAGGAGGTCTCTCATTCCAGCTACAGTGAGTACTCCAGTCTGGGTCCCGTCCTGAAACCCCAGTTGGAAATGCCCCTGAATACAAGTGCATACAGCTACTGAAGTGTGGATTGCTCCTATTCCTTGTAAAAGGCAAATGTTAAATGCAAAAAAGTGCTTAGAGAATGAAGAGAAAAGCAAAGTGTGGGACTCACTTGAATTAAAATATTTCATTTTTTCCTAACATTTGCTAATCTGGGTGCTGAAAAAGGTAAACTGTGAGCAGAGAGTTCCTCGTGATTCTGGGAGGAAACCGAATGGGTCTCGCCATGCTTATGGGATCCACGTCCGTAGCGGAGATTCTGCTTTTAGTGTGTGTGCCTGTCTGGGCCTACTTTATTGCAAGATGGGCTTTACTGTGGAGGCTTTACTGTGAAGGCTTTACCATAGTCTTCATTGGCTACATGGAGGTTTCCGAGGGGACACTGTCATGGTAAATACCCACAGCCCGTCAGAAATGGACCCCAGAATTTCAGACGTTAGCTAAATGCCTGCTTTTTGGAGAATCTGTGAAGGTGGTGTGAAGCCTTAACTCTAGTGACTGACCATCGTCTCTCTCATGCTTCTCAAAGCGGAAGAAACAAATGCAGTGAAACAAAATAAGCTGGTGAATGCAGAGTAGGTCCAGATGTCTGGCGGGTGAAAAAAATGATACTCACATGTTCATTCAGTAGCATTGTAGAGGTTTCACCCTCTGGCCAAAATGCATCCTTACTCACAAGCACACAAAACTCTGGGTCTGCACACACTATTTCATACTGTTTGCTGAAATCATGACCTCTTGGGAATTAGGCAAGAATGTGAAGAAACCAGTGAACATGACCTAGCCTTCTGCAGTCCGTGGTACTTCCAAACGGCCTCCCAGTGCACCAGCATGACTTCAGTTTTTGGCATTAAAGAAAGCAGATGATCTTCCAGGTGACCACAGGAGGGCATAGTGCAGCTTGCCTGGTCTTTCATAGCTGATTTTTTACCAGTTTTCACTCATTCATGGTTAATTCGAGGTTGCAGATTCATTTATATTTCTGCTGCCAGGTCATTTCCAAGACAAGTAGATGTGTTTATACCAGACAGAGAGACTGTTTGTAGTATTTTCAACAAGTGCAGGAGGACAGCAAGGTATATTATGTCCCAGTTATTAGCTGGGAAGGTTATAGAATGGAGAACAGTTTCTGCTTAAGTGAAGCCAGAGAAGTTGTGATGAGAGTTGCCATTAAAAAAACCTATTTTTGGTCTGCTACCTCGAGCTCTCTACTTCTGTGGTGCAGACTAACCCCTATTTTTGGGTGTAAGATTGTAGCAAAGTGCCTTGTTATGTACAGAGAAGCGTAAAATGAGTCCTTGGAGTGGAACCCGA
>VYZM01012757.1:0-17888 GCA_013398915.1 Dromas ardeola
AACCTGATCTTCTCCTACACTGGTCTGTTCTTCATTCTCGTAGACCCTGCCTTTGCATCCTGCAACTTGGGTGGTGTGGTTGGAGCCCTTGCTGGTGAAGACCGACGTGAAAAAGTCATTCAGCACCTCAGCCTTCTCCATATCCTGGGTGACCAGGTCTCCTGTCTCCTTCCTGAGAGGGCCCACATCTTCCCTAGTCTTGCCTTTACCCCTGACGTACTTATAGAAGTTTTTCTTGTTATCCTTGATGCCCCTAGCCAGATTTAATTCTATCTGGGCTTTAGCTTGCCTACTCTGGTTCCTGGTCGCAGGATGTGTAACTGCTTTCCACTTTCGATGGCCAAGAATACAGTAACACCAACAGATGTGCCATGTGGCTATTTTTCGCAAATTTTCTGTCTCTCTATCCAGTTTTTATTGCAAAGAATTATTCTGGGAAGCAAAGATAAGAGATGCACTCAGAAAAAAAAGGCAGATGCTTCACTTAAGACATCTGAAAAGTTTCCCATGTAAAAGCAAACTTAAAAGCTTAAATTCTAAGTCTTGCCTGGCAGAATAATCTCCCCAGGGTTTAACAGCTATCAAACCCCATTCATTCAACACTTTCAAAACAGCAATCAGACGCACTGCCTTTCTTAAACCTTTTAGATACTGGTGTTATTTTTATTGAACAAGCAACAGATGAGTATCAGAAGTGAGATAAAGTAGCTTATTAACAAAACAGATTTAAGATTTTATATAATTTTTCATCTGAGAACCTCATAGAAAACTCGGAACATCTGTTAGATAATTGTCAATACATCTCACTAGCTTTCTTAGGACAAATGTCGTTCAACCCCAGCCATGTTTTGGTGTCCCAGCATCCTTGGATGACTTAAAAGCTACTAAAGCCAATGACATTCTCGTGCCCCTTCCAGACTTTGGATCAGGATGTGTATTCAATATTATCTTGTACCTGTGATGTTTTAAAGATATAAACAAGACAACTTTTACTTAGTATGAGGTTGGCTGCTTCTATTTCGGTCCTGAAGAAGGGGTTGAGTTTCTGGAAACTCCTTTGTTATTTCCAGTTGGATCAACTGGTCTAAAAAAATTATCAGCCCTTACTACAAAATCTATTTTCTGTAGACCAAGCAGACAGATTTTTTGTTTGCCCTGAGAAATAATTAAGGCTACAAAGCACCTCTGAGGAGGCAGTTCCTTTCTGGTTGTGTTCTCAGAGCAAAACGGTGAGAAGATTAGGCATTGACATAGTAGCCTTGGAGCAATGCAGAGAACAAGAGGAATGGAGTGAGATAGCAGCAGGAGGTCAGAAAGGCTCCAAAAGGACTTAGAACTCCTGAAGAGTTTAAGTTTGCACTCAGGAGCAGACCTTGAGAGATGGGCAGTGGCTTGGCTCACTTGTTGCCACCAGTGCTGTAGACAACTGCTTTTGACAGGCTCTTGCCAGTGTCTGTCACCTTTGCCAGCTCTGTCTAGATATAACCATAAAGGCAACATGTCTTTCCTGGGTGGAAGAGGCAGCCTGAGACAAGTCTTATGAGGAGCGGCTGAGGGAGCTGGGATTGTTCAGCCTAGAGAAAAGGAGACTGAGGAGGGACCTTTTCGTTCTCTACAACTCCCTGAAAGGAGGTTGTAGAGAGGTGGGGGCTGGTCTCTTCTCCCAAGGAACAGGCAACAGGACAAGAGGAAACAGCCTCAAATTGCACCAAGGGAGGTTTAAGATGGATATTAGGAAAAATTTTTACACTGAAAAGGTTATCAAGCATTGGAATGGGCTGCCCAGGGGAGTGGTTGAGTCACCATCCCTGGAGGTTTTTAAAAGATGGGTAAATGTAGTGCTTAGAGATATCATTTAGTGATGTTTTTTGTCAGAGTTAGGTTGATGATTGGACTAAATGATCTGAAAGGTCCCTTCCAACATAGGCAATTCTATGATTCTATGATTCTATGGTCTCTATCCTATACACACACAGCCTTACACATAGTCCCAGGGAGCAGTCGAGATCTGCTTGAAGGACCGTGCTGCAAATCTTACTGAGGAAACCATGTACATTAAAAATAACCTTCTAATGTGAAGAACAAAGGTTTGATAAAAGCCCCGATCCTCTCCCTCACTGGGTTGTAAGAGTACGTATAAGGCCGGCAATTCACAAAACACTAGATTAATATTTCTCTGTTTGAAAATAGTTGGGTGATTTATCATACTCTTTTTAGACACCTATCCAATCACAGGAAGGATCAGCTTTCTGAATCTGTTTCTAGAGGGAGCCTCAAGTGGCTTGCCCAGAGCTAGATTTCTGGCACCTAGATGACTACCATTAGCCAAGATAAACCTCATATGTAGTGTTGAACACGTGACTTGTCAAGCTGTAGCAGAATTCTGTTTGAAAGGGCATCACAAAGTGTTAACATTCTCATTGCACAGAGTACTTAAGAATGAAAAGGAATGAACAGGAAAAAGGATTATTTTTTTTAATCTCCTGAAATAAAAGTGGACTTGTGACACAATGACTTGGATCACAAAGGCATTTGAACAGTTTAAGCAGCTGCCAGGCAAGCGAGAGAGAGGAAGATTTCCAGCTATCAGTGTAATGGTAATGGGACAGATTTTTTTTAAAGATAATTCCTCATTTTTGAAGTCAGAAAAGCAAAATGAACATTTCATTTTAACTCAGTCAGACCACTTTGCCTAGCAACTCAGGCTCTCTGTTCATTGCCGTCTCATCAATTTTGGAATGATCTCTCAAATTATGAAGACTGTACCACAGGTATCCCCAGGAAAATCAGATAGCTGCAGGGAAGCCCTAAGAGCCAAGCCTGGATTTAAACAACACATGACAAGATAAAGAGGAAGGTCTCTAAGCAAATAAAAAAAAAAAATATAAATATCTGCTCACAACACAGGACTATCTTTTTCTATGTCACCTCCCAATGCTCATTTTCCTTTTCCCAAAACTGCACGTGCAGCTTCAGAGGAATGAGCAGGAAGGAGTTACCCTCAGTCAGACTCTCCATGGCTGTTGTCCATGGAGAAATTCTTAAAATGCAGCAGTTCAAGGAAATTCAAGGTACCCTATTCCAACAGAAAAGACTATGGTTCCTCATAGGGCGTTCTGTACCCTGGTGGGTTACAATACAGGGTGGAAAGCTGTGGAATAAGGGACAGATCTCCAAACTGAGTGGCCCAACGACTCACTTCAATTTTTTAAACTTCTTGCAATCTGGCTAGTGGCACAGATTCCTGAACAGTGAGCAGTTTCTTCATGAGACTTCGACATGATTGAAGAGCTACCCTTCAACTGCCTTGAAAAATGTTGTGCAAGACACTAGAATACATAAATATGTGTTGCATAGAATAGCACAAACAATCTAAAACAAGCAAAAGTGTACAATTAGTCTTTTTCACCTCTGTGTCAACTTAAAGTAAAACACTCAAAATTGAATAAATTTAAGAAAGTTCATAGGGATTTTTTCAGGGATTTATCCTTTCAACCTTAATTTATCTCAAAGAAAAGATACAGAATGATTCTTGTTGCTCAGTGCCCAGATGAGTTCATTGCTGTCTTGAGTTGTGAGTTTAGACCCCAAAGAAATCTCATCAGCCTTGTGCACTCACTCCTAAGGAGCTGTCTGTGCATTGAAAGAGTTCTGTTATTTTGCCTTAGATATTTCATTACAATACGGTTCCTTATGCTCCAAATGGAAAAGGAACTGAAAAAGTGCTATGAGGAAGAACCTTCTCATAACAGAGGCAGCTGGAGGAGAAATAGGAGGCACTAAAGTAGGAAGATCTGGACATCAGAGGTTCAGACCCAAGTGATTGGATTTATTATCTTTTGGCTGGCCAATGAAAGCTACTTTATTGCTGGTGCCCTGAAGACACCAAAAGTAGAACTGTTGGTTATGAGAACAAGTCTGTTTCTACATTTCTTATTGGTGGTTACTCTTATGAAGACAAAAATCGCTATAGCCTGTCCTAAAAGGCAATGCATAGAGAAAGAGTGGAAGAAACGTGGAATGTAGAGTGATCCTGTGTCTGGAATAACCTTCCAGGATCTGACACTACAAAGCTCAGAAGTTTCCTGAGCTGGAAGTTGAATCCAGACCCTTGAATTTAATAATCCCATGAGATGGATCCTCCATGGTTTTGTCTTTATTTTATGAGCCTATCTATATATCTGGACTCCACAGCTTCCTGTGGCAATGAGTTACAGGATATGAGCTTGGCAAAAAAAGGCTTCCTCTCATTTATGTTTTTGAAGTGTGTTACTCCAAAAATTCATTGGGTGCTTCATTTAATTGGTGTAGATTCCTGTTCACTTTCTCCCACCTCGTCACCCTTCAGGATTTTACAGACCTATTTCATAAGCCAAAGAGCAGGAGGTCGTTTTTCTGATGTGGCCATTTGATTGTCTCTGACACCCTTCTCTGAACTTTTTCTGGTCCCAGTGTGTCCTTTCCTGGGCGGAGGGGACGAGAAGCAAAATTGCCAGCAACATTCAAGATATGGGTGCGCTATTTAGCTCTGTGATGCTTTTGTCTTCTTCTAACACAGAGATATTTCTGTCGTGTTCTCTTCCGCTAAATGTTTTTATAGTCATTGCTAATATTTATTATCTCCTTGAGCACTGAGCTGATTTACAGAGAACTCAACACAAACTCCGAGATCACTTAACCTCTGTGCCTCAGTCTATTTGAAAATAAAATAAAAAAAATCCCTTGCCCTGTAAAATGTGATGTGCTAATAAGAGAAAAGAAACTCAAGAGCAATTTGACTGATGTAAGTGATATTACACAGAGCATAATTCAGCTCAGAATCTTATATTAACAGTGCTGTCAGGGTTCATATCTCCAAAAGATGTATTAATTCAGAAAAAGGGTCATTGAAGTAAGTAAAGTGAACTTCCTACTACATGACTCTGAAGCTGCTGGGGGACAAGTGGACATGGGTTCAGCTGGCACTGATGCAAAAACATTAAAGATAAGGAATTTACTAATTAAAATGCATTACATCAATAATAAAGCTAAGGTCTGTGACCGAAGATGATGGGGACAGGTCTGCAATCCTGAACCAGAGAAAAGAACAGCTTTTCAGTTCAGCTGGGTCTCTGAAAAGAGACTTGAAGCCCAAGAGAGATTGAATGAAGAGAGTAGTTCCAAGCTGCGCACCCTTCTTTGGGTTACCCTCTCTAGTGAAAATAAATGCACACACACTTACCTCTGGAACTCCACAGCTTCTGCGGTGCAAGGGCTGCTGGCTCACATTCCCCATGCAAAATGGGGAGAGAGTATGGATACAGGACAGAGAGTTGCATTAGATTTACAGTCTAAATGACTCTGTTGTCTCATCTTTAACAATAAACTGCAGAAACTGCTCTAGAAGAAAGTGAGAGAACTCTGTACAAGAAAGCTAGGGCATCATCCACCCTAGACATGTCTTGTCTTGGGCTCTTGCTGCTTCAGTATGACTACTAGTAACTGCTCGGCCCTAAATTCTCGAAGTGTTTCAAGCTAGTGAGCCAGGTTGGTTCACATATTTTNNNATCTTCCTCTATATCTGGCTTTGGTCAACACGTTGACTTGGTCCAGATAAGAGCCAATGAAGAAGACCATCAGGAAGAGCAGGACTATAAATTTGTTCCCCACACACACACACCAATATAGACATGCTAATGTAGATGTAGCCAGTTGACCAGCTAAAACAGAAAGCATGACCCGCAGGACCCATGCCCAGATTTTCTCATTTAAAAATAATGACCTTACATAGTCAGGGTAGGAGTAAACATGGCCAACTTATTTAATCTAAGCTCTAGGACTAAAGAACTTCTTTCCCTTGTCCTCAGTCCTAAATGTCCTAAATACAAGGGTCGTGAAAAAGTTCTGTAATTACTGAGTAATAAATTGGGGTTATTTCACGTTACTGTAGCTATCTAAGAATCAAGCATCTTGTCTAAACAGTGATGCCTGACATTTTCTCTACAATTAACAGAGAGAGAACAATACTGCTCGTTTTCTTTTTTAATTTTTTTTTCCTATGGCAATCAAGGCAAATTCACAAATTCTTTGACGGAAACATGACCTGCCCAAAATATCCCATCCACCAACTTTATATAAGCTGCTTGAATAAACCATTTTTTTTTCCCTATCCCATGGTAAATTCTTTCTTTGTGTGTGCACTGCACAGAAAATTAACAGAAAATTTGGGATAAAACTCAGGTGTACATCCAACCACCGGACTCTGTGTTGCATTAATGTCCATATTGCAATAGCGCTTTTACCCCTGAGCTTCTTCAGGTTTCCAAGTGAGGGAATTTGCAGAAAGTCCAGTATGAAATAGTTTGAAAAATGTCAAGTGCTGATAAAGGTATAACACTGCAGATAAACTTACAGCCAAGCCAGCTGTTAGACTACCAAAATGTTGCACTAGACATGTTTATACTGTCAGTGAAACCCAAATGATAGTCCACTCTTAAGACCAGCCCTGTCACAAACCTACTTTGTAAACCCTCAAGACTGCTTCACGTCCATAGCCACAGCTTTTAAGGAGAAGACCCTCCACTTGGGGGAAATATTTGAATTCTGCTGGGACTGAATGTGTTGCATGCTAATGCAGCCCAATGCATACCTTTAATTCATCTCTTTTCAAAACATTTGGGCACTTCCAATGTAGCCAACAGTAAGGCCATCAGGGTGGAGAGCAGAAGTGGGATTTCGCTGCCCTGTCCACCACTCATCTCTGAACACAGACCCAATCCCTATAGATGGGCACTTGAAAGTGAAGATGTCTTTATGAGGGAGTGGAGCGGTAGGATGAGGGGGAACAGTTTTAAATTGAAAGAGGGGAGATTTAGATTAGATATTAGGAAGAAATTCTGTACTGTGAGAGTGGTGAGGCACTGGAACAGGTTGCCCAGAGAAGCTGTGGATGCATTGTCCCTGGAAATGTTCAAGACCAGGTTGGACGGGGCTTTGAGCAACCAGATCTAATGGGACGTGTCCCCGCCCATGCCGGGGTTTGGAACTAGATGATCTTTAAGGTCCCTTCCAACCCAAACAATTCTATGATTCCATGTTTCCTGTCTGCCTATTTATTTTTTTGCCATCTTCCTGTTTATATTTGTAGCTATTCAGGGCAGAAGCTAATTGTTAGTAAATGTTTACGCAACATCAATTGTGGGGCCCAGATCCTGTTGGAGGCCCCTACATGTTGCTCTGGTACACATTCTTATTTTTATTTGCTACGTGAAGTTACTGCATGATGAATGAGTCTGGAGTAGACCCAAACACCAAAGCGTGCACACACACGCACACAGATAAAAGCAAGTTGTTTGGATTAGCTCTGCAGAACTCACTGAGTAAGTGTCATTGCTGCTTTTCAGCCAAACATTGCTGGATGCTTAAACTTTTTTAAACGGTTTTCAAAACATAATTTCAATCAGCTGCAATTTGTCCTTTTTAAATGAAAAATAAGGAGGTGGTGTCAGAATGGGGGGCACATTTCTCTGTCATTGTGGTTACATATGAAAGAAGTGATGTCTCAGATAATTCCTTGTCATACCTTTGAACACTGCAAATGTTAACATCTAGATGCGTCCCTATAGTAATGTATCCCGCTAATGCACTTAGAAACATTAAGAAGCTAAACACCAATCTGCACTCTACTACACTCTGATCCTTCTGGAATAGCATGACTCACTTGCCAGTGAAGGGGATGCAACCAGAGATGCAGTGATCACATACCAGGTTTTGAGTATAGGTTTTTGGTGAGAGCATTCCCTGTGCCACCACTGAGAGGAAATCGTGTTTCAGCCAAGCTCACCACAAAGGACCTTGAAAGAGAACAATCATCTTTCCCACCTTTTCCTAATTACCCAATGGATCTGTGATGAGATTGAACTTTTAGAAGCACTGAAGGAAGCGCAAGGGGCAAGCTGCTGCCTCCAGGTCAGGAAAGGGCCTCTTGTGTCACCACCTTCTCCGTTGCAGATCTCCATGTCCAAACAATATGAATGTCCTCCTTAGTGTGTAGCTTCATATAGAACCTTAGTCTTTCAATTCCTTTTAAACCGAGGTAGAAAAATACCAAGGGAGGAATAAGAGGGTGGTGGCAGCCTCACTGTTAAGCACCACACAATTCAGCAGCCTTTTTGCATAAAGTGATAGGCAACCTCACCTAGGTCCTCAGTAGTCCATACCTTTAACCACAGGGGCTAACACACTCAGAATATATTTTGTCTTCCAATAAAGAAACTGTCTTCTGTCCTTCCACTCCCTTAATGGAGTCAAGGACTTACAAAAATTCAAACAATGACCCAAACCTGATTGTTTTTATTATTTTTTTTTAAATCTACATTTTAGTCAAGATCAATATTTTCTGTAGAGAAAAAAAAAAAATCTTGTTGACAGAATACTCAGTTACTTGCTCCAAGTCTTTCAAGGCCTTTTGGAGGTCTGAACCTTTGGACTCTTGACTGTCTGTAATAAGATACATAAGATTTCTTGTATACAGCTTTGAGAACTGGTATGGTTATAGTTAGGAAAGTGATTCTCTAGGAACATAAGCCCCTTTTCCCAAAGATCTGTTTCATTGTGTCTTTGAGTCATAGTGGATTCTTTAGCAAGCAAAACTAATATTTTACTCCTGTTGGTTCTGCAGAGCCAAAGCCATTAATGGAAAAATCATCTCTATTCGGTTCCAGCTCATGCATCATCAACAAAATGGTTGGCCAGATTCCAGTGGCAGAACTTTTGGGGAGGACTTAAGATGCACACACAAAAGGTTTTCATCCAAAACTGAATTTGTGTCCCTGGTAATTAGGGGAGAGGGGAGCACGTCTTTCATTTTGTAAATCAAACAGATGCAATCTGGAAGCCATTGAGCAAAACCAGAGAGGGGGAGAGAATTTCAAATTTCACCATTTTTAACAAGCCGATTTTCTGATGAATGGCTAGACTTTCATGTGAAAGTGTTTTTGTTCTGGCCTGCGAAAGGCTGCTGGATGTGGAATGAAGGATGTGGAAATGCATCTGTGCCCAGAGATCGATGATATTCGTGGCTATTTTCATTTTGTTAAGGTTGCAGAATGGTGACATTAAAGAACACAGCTGGGCCACTTACTGTTTAAAGGTTGGATATAAAAGCCTGGTGTTTCACTTAAATGAAAAGGCAATGCTTGTTTTTTTGCAAAAGGATCCCGTCTATATTGTTCTTCAAAGGCTTGAGTTAAAAGTCATCCCCCCCAGCAAAAGTTGTGATTCTTTTTGTGGTGTATAAAGTTTATGAAGTACACACAAGTTCTGGGTCCTTTGAGGTTGCTTCCTTCTCAGAGCAAGGCAGAGCCAGAGAAAAACACAGGAAGGTCTGTAAGTCCATTGATTCCCTTGTTGAACCCTTTCTAGGGAAGGGAAAGTCCCATGTTCTCTAAACAGGTAATCAGGGTTTTAGAGGGAGGCAATTTCTCAATGGCAAGATTATTTGGATCACCATTTCATTGATGACTAGAAACTGCAACCCTGGCAACTTGGTGGTGGAGGTTTTCTTCTGTTTTCCTTTCTTTCTCACATCATTTTCTTTTAGCAATAGGTGTTTTACCTATTGCTTAAACCCTTCAGGTTTAAAACCCTTTTTATGTTTCCCAGCTCTTCCTCACAGCTTTCCAGGATGTCACAGGGAGGACCACAGTTTCAGGATTCCCTGTACTGTTGCTATCCAAATGTGTAAAGCCAAAATGTGCATCCCAGAGCTCTGCAGCATTACTCGTCACGGCTTCTTGCTGTGCCAGACCTTGCCACCCTTCTCTGCTCTGCAGTAGAACACCACGTGGAGAGAGAAACCACAAATGCCTTTAGACGTCTACAATCCACCATACACCTCTGGTCTAGTGACCCTGGGCTCCTTTTGTAGTCAGCAGAAAGAAATAGAGCCTTTTAGGGAGCAATTTGTTTGATCTAGTGTCTACCTTAGAATGAGAGGAGCAGTGCCTCAGGAAGCTAAGCAAGCTATAAAAGAAGCCTGGGCTGCCTTCACCAGCTGTAGACATTGGCAACTCCGATGTCTGCACTTAGTTACAGAACTCCTGTTCTTCTGTCCCAGTTTACCCACCACCAGGAATCCAGGGACCCTAGAAGACAATGGAGACTCAATCAGTGGTTTTCTTTCTCTCTTAAAATCAAATTGATTACAAGAACCAGCTTCACTGAGAACAAAGCATTTGTAAAGCTGGCACTCCTGCTGCAAAGACCTAATGAGGTTGAGAGAAGCACCGGGCTAATAGTCTCATGTTGGTTGACTTGTTTGAAATTTCTGGGATATTTGGCCATTCACTTCAATAGTCTCATCCTTACTAACAGTTTTCTAGACACGTCCATCACATTGATTTAAATCCAGGCAATATTTAATGTTGCCCCCAAAAAAGCTGACATTCTCCTTAAAATGCATTATTTACGTATTATAGAGGCCTTACCTCATACTCTACAGAACACCTTTCTCCTTATCTAGTTAGATTATTTACTTAACCAGGTTCTGAGGTGTTCAAGGCATACCCATGATGTTGGCAGACCACATGGGAGACTCAAAGGTACCTTATGACACAGTTGCTCTTTCCTGGTCCTCTTCTCTGACCTCTCCTACTTGCCTTTTTTCCCATTAGCCTCCCTCCATAGCGTGTCTTGGGATGAAATCCCACATCTGAGAAAGCCATGTATGTTTTCGCAGAAAAGAAATGTCAAATGCCTTTTGCAAAATCCTGCTGAAAGAGAAAAGAGAAAAAGAAACAAACCTAAAAACAATGGCAACAACCAAAACCCCCTCCACCTCTGAAAAAAAAAGAGATTTTTAAAAAGAGTGAAAAACAGATAGGAGAGGTAAATGGACACCACTGCAGATGGACTGGGGTTGGTAGCAGCTTTAAATCACTTTGATGTCAGTCTCCACTTGAGGTTAAATTCTCTAACAAGTGACACTGTATTTCATCATTCTTATTTTGTCAGCATTTTATCCTTGAATCAGGCAGTTTCACAAAGCATACATGTGAACTGTATCTTCTAAGGTTTCCTGATTCACTTGGCAACTCCCTTCAATGCTGCTTTAATAAGTAGTGTCTCCATTAAAGGCCTTAGGAGATTTATTCAGTGCCTAGTCAACTCTAACAGAGTATTTCCACTTTACGTTTGCCTTTGAATTTCAAGGTTATGCAAAAAACTCCCCTTCTGCCTGACTCTGTTGTGTAGTAGACTTCAGAATTTCTGTTTCCAAGATAGCGAGTTTAGTGTCTGACATCTACAACGTGTCTGACATTTGTAAAACATTTATCACGGTGTTGTGTTTGTGTCTAGTATCAATGATTAATTTGGAAGAACAAAAGTCTGACAGCAATAAAATAAAACCTTCTACATATATTAAGAGAATGGGAACCACTAAATTATGCTGAGCCTATAAATATTGGATCTGGCTTGTCCCTTGGAAGCGCTCCAATGGTTCCATGGGTTGTGTCTACACTTGTAAAACAAAAAGGAAGTTGGAGAGTGAGCCAAGGCAGGAGACTTCCATGTTGTCCATTCATATTCTTTGGTACGAACCTGACTCTGGATATAGATACATCTGAATCCATAAGTAAAATGGGTCAGGGTCTTTCCGGTAGTCCTGAGGCCAACTGGCACAGCACAGACTACAACCCTGCAGCTGAGTTCTTCTTCTGCTTTTAGGTCGTGGCAACCTGAAACAGGATATCTTCATGCACTGCATATTAGGAATAGGCCTTGGCCTGTGCAAGCCTCAAAAAAGGCCCAGGCAATTTCTGGAAGGATGCTAAGTTGTATTGGCCAGGGACAAAAGAAATTAACTGTATGAATGACATAGTTCTTGCACTGGGAGAAGTTCCTTGATATTCTTTAACTTATTTGAAACAAAACCTTTGTATTACCGGTTTGGAAGGAGGGAGAAGCTCTTGGTTTATTCTTTTAGAAGTTCCCAGTGTTTCTATACAGTGAGGGTGAGATTCTTGGCTAGCTGATTGGCTTTGGGTTTTCTTATTTAGCAAAGTATGTCACTCAAAACAAATACAGCTCTTCAGGACTCTACAGGAAAAACTTTTAGAGCTCACTTGCTGCCATGCCAAGAGCCTGCTTTAAAGTGTTTCGTGTCCTCAGATATTCTGCCCCTACCTCAAGGATGATACCATGCTTGAGCAGTGACCATGGCTGAGGGAGTAGAGCGATGATGCAGCTGGGTTGGGTGAAGGATGGGCATGGAGGGAACAGCGATTCTGAAGAAGCTTGTCTGGGAGATTTCAAAGGATTGAGGAGTCCTTCAGTCTCCCTGTGGACACCCTGGGAAAAGCTGGTCCAGGAAGGAAGACTCTTACTCTTGTCAGAGGGAGTCCAAATCATAGATGTAAAAAAGTGGGTACACAGGATATATGTGCCTAAGGCCATTTACACTTATGTTTTTGAAGATACCTCTTGGTTATAGGCCAGGCTGGTGGGGTGTTGAGTTCTGGCTCATGTTTTTTTATCTCTTAGCTTTGGCAACATGGGGCATCCTAAACCAGCCTCGAACAGGTGGTGATGAAGATGTTTGGGAAATGATTCAGCAAGAACACAGTATTTATGGCTATAAAGGCAAAATTACTTCTGGGAAGCAGGAGAATGTGAATTATTTTTAGGAAAGAAAGGACAATGAAGTCTTGTCTGCACTGTGAGTTTTCCCTAGCTTCCAAGATGGCCTGGAAGCTGTCTGAAGTCACAGTGTAAACAAATTCCCAGCTGCCAGAATCAATGTTGACACCCCTTTAGTTTTAAACAGATTTCATGGGTTTATCAGCTCTGTTTGTCAACAGGACTGCACCCCTGAGTTGTAATGCATTGCTCCTCACAAACAGCCTCATGAAATAGGGCAGAGCTCTTTCTTTCCCTGCTACCGAGCCTGTGGTCACAACATAGAGAGGAGAAATTAATTATGTAAGGCCAAACATGAAGCATGTGACAGAACAGGGTCTCAATCCCAAGATTTGAGCTAACCTTCTATTGCACTACCTTGTTCTAACTGTGCCTCAGATCTTTTAAAAACTACTGAAACTTTGGAAAGATAGATCACTTGCATAAAGAAGACGTTATTTTTCTCCACAAAGAAGATGACTGGTAGATTTCAAATCAAATTCTAATGTGTAATTTTTCCATTATTTTTTCTTTTTGTATTGGGAGAACAAGGCCTGGAAATATGGAGTAAGAAGCTCTGAAAGCAGAAAGTCCTAGGATAAAAGGGTATCCCCAAAAGCATATTTTTAAAAATATCTAAACAAGTCTTAATACTTCTAGTCTGAACTGGAAATCTGACACATCTTCTATTTACAAAACTACCACCTTTCTACTCAAGACATTGTCCAGCTCCATGTCACAGCCCCAATAATGAATGAGCTCCACCTAAACCAACCATGATTTGCATCAAACCTGTTCTTAAAATCCTAAAATTAAGGTGTCATGCCAGCAACTAGGACCACATAGCTGCTTGCTCACTATCCTTCCCCCCACGCCGGTAGGGTAGAGAGAATAGGGAGAAAAGGAAGCGGAAAAAGACTCAGGAGCTGAGACAAAGACAGTTTAATTAACCCTCATTTACGTGCTGAGCATGATGTCTGTGGTATGGAATACCCCTTTGGCCAGCGTGTTCTGTCTGTGCTCCCACTCAGCTTCTATGGGAAGCTGCAAAAGTCTTTGGCTAATGTAAACATCACTTAGCAACAACTAAAACAATATGTGTTATCAGCATTATTTTCATACTAAATCCAAAACACAGTAGCTACTAGAAAGAAAATTAACTCTATCCCAGCTGAAACAGAACAGAAGGAGGTTTCGATACTTCATTACTTTCATCATTTGGAATCTGTTCTACTACCTGCCCTTTCACTTGTTCTGTCCACAGTGGACCAGGAAAACACAATATTTCTTTGATCTAGTTAGTGATCTTTGAGGTTTTTGAAAGCTATTTCCAGGCATTTCCTTGGCATTCTCTACAGTAAAAACTTTGTTTCAGTTTTCTTTGAAGGCCATTATTTCCGCTTCTCTGATGCTTCTTCTCACCTCCGTCTGGACCACTTTAACCTTCACTATGGACTCCAAGTGGAGTGTGGGACATAGCAACCTTCTCAGTTATTCACAGTAATTTTTTCTGTGTTTCAGCATTCATTAAACCCTTGCCCATCATTTTCCTTATTTTCCACTCTTTTACAACAAAGGAATTGCATTCAGCCACTCCTTTCCTATTCACAAATGTGTGAATGTTGAAACAGTGTTTGGAAAAGTGTGTTTCAGTTGAACTGAAGGAAAAGAACCAAATAAAATAGAGGTTTAATTTTCTCCAAATCTTCTTTAGTCCCTCTTAGCCATTAGCTTCTTGTGCCACTGAAATGCTTTTCTGAAAGTCCTCAGATTGAACTGTTGTGTATGCGCTCAGTAAGTAGAATAAAATGGACTCTTCTTTCTGTTTGTCTCTCTCCAGTACATAACAGGATAAAATATTCAGTTTGGGGAATTTGTCTGAAAAGCCTTTGGACTTTTGGCAGCCTTCGGAGATTTTTTTTGGCCAGTGGGACAATCTGATTTGGCAAACTAGCTAAGAAGTTGTTGAAAGAATTAAACTGTATTATTGGATCAGATGTGATATGGTTGTTTTGCCAGAACTGTGTTTTGGAGGTCTTGTTTCCACTGGCGGGTATTTTTCAAATTATACAGGAGAGGTGGCTTTCTTATACGTGTGTAGTTAAGAAGGTCATCGGATCCCCCCCACAATGAACATGTTAGTCTGAAATGAAAACAGAATAATTTTCAAGCATTCTTTTCTTTTCTCAGAAGTTCATATTCAATCTCTAAGTCATTAGATGCCTAAATCATTAGGCATAAATACTATTGTAAATTTACAGTTTATTTTATGGGTAAAACCCCAGCAGCCAACAGGCCAGTGCTTACATAAGTCGCATGTCCTTTATTCTTGCCAGTTCTTGTGCTTGGTTGAGTTTTTCAAGTCTGCAGAGGAGAATGATTGCTGTCTGACAGGCTCAGATCAGATACTTTCACTTACCCCTTTTCCACGGACAGGAAACTGCTTCCCCTTGAGGATTTTCCGTGAGGATCGTGTCCATCAAATTACTTTCATGCTTGTAAGGGTCCTAACTGAAAAAAAAAAAAGAGTGCTGTTTGGGAAATGTAGGGCATCAGCTACAGCTTATATTGGACAACAAAGTCACACTGAGACTTTTACAGGGAGCAGGGGGACAGTGGGTTCTTTAAGAAAATCTGAAGTTCATCTTCTGAAAGGTTGGTCTGGTAACCTGGGGTTGAATATTTTGTCTTCGATAAATGTAGGAGCTCTCAGCTGTAGGAGAACCAGCTGAAATGCTCAGAGATTATTGTTCTTAGAATCATAGAATCATAGAATTGTCTAGGTTGGAAGGGACCTTTCAGATCATCCAGTCCAACCATCAACCTAACTCTGACAAAAAAAATCACTAAACTATATCTCTAAGCACTATGTCTACCCGTCTTTTAAATATCTCCAGGGATGGTGCCTTTTAATTCAGGTCTGAACAACCTAAGGAGAGAAAAGGCCACGTTTTATTCCAACGTGGTTGCATCACATTCAGCATTGGCTTCTATTCAGTCTTTGAGCTAATGCTTCAACTTTAATTAACATCCAGGTTTCATATGTGCCGGAATTATGTAAGAACATACATTCACAGAAAATCTGGTGGGCTTATATATCTTTTTTGTTAGTTAGCCCTGTTTAACAAGATTAAACTGGAAATGTAGACAGAGGCCACCTGTGATAGGTGGCTATTAACTCAGATGTGCCACCAATCCAGTCCTCCATTCACTAGTCCACTGGCTGATTTCTGGCAAATTTATCTCTTTTGCTCTCGATTATGCAGCCTTGGAAATGGGTTATAACCTGCACCACCGTTTCATATCGCTGGAAATGAGAAGAGTGAAATGTGTCTGACCTTCTGCATCATTCTGATGATCTCCCAAATATTTGTTGTAAAACCAAACCTTAGAAATGCACGGTCTTTGCAACACCAGTGCCATGGACCTGGTTCATCTCAGTGGCATGGTAAATATCCCAGGAGAGCAGACTCTGAGTGTCGTCTTTCTACAGATCTTCCTTGTGCATTGCACTGTGCCCCTTGAATGCTGGTAAACCAAAATATAGGTCGTCTTCCTGTATCTTCCCTGAATGCCCTGCAATTATCCAGCTTTGTTGCCTGGGGGATTGTGCCTGAGGCTGGTGCCAAAAAACTCTTCTGAAATCTGTGTGCAGGGATGGGAAACACAGCAGTTTATTCAAGCTCCACTGTCTCAACCATCTCTTTTACATCAAAGAAAGAAGAACCTCAGCAGCTTTTTCTTTCCTCTATAACAAAGCTAATAATACTCTGAAAGTGAAAATAAAGCTTTTCAATACAGGAACAGCTCCAGAAATGCTTTAGATGGGCGATTTTTTTAATATTCAAAGGGAGTACATGACAATTCTGTGGCAATCAAGGAAATTCATGAGTCACTATCTCCAATAACTAAAGGACATGAAGTCTCAGAATCTCCTAACAGATTTATTTCCAATCAGATGTTGAAAAATCATTCCATTGAAATAACTTCCCATTTGTCCTTGAAAAACCCAAAATGTATTGCCGTTGAGAAGATATTTCTTTTTTTTTTTCCAACTGTTTAGAAAAAAATCTGGGTGGAAATTTTAAATTAAATTGAATCTCCTGCTTTATCTTGAGGTTCTGTTTTACAGTTTTTTTGTCTCAGGATGCCACCACTGGCCTGTCAGGATCGATCTTATGGGAAACAGAAATCACCCATGGGGCACTTGGACACACAGATGCATGAAAATTGGGAATTAAGCCCAGGATACTTCTCTGAAGAAAGGAAAAGGAGGAGAGGAAAGCATGGCAGTTGATTTATGCTTGAAAGGCAGAAATTTGTAGTGTGGGCATATCTCTGACAGGTGGTGGGGAACCTTAACAGAGCTAAGGCAGAATTGATGTTACATTGTTCTCTGGGAAGTGATGTGGATTTGCAAAGCACTGTACAAAACCCAAAGGTTTTGCCCCAGAGAATCTGGGAACAGCATACCTAACAAGCCCACAAAAGAACAGACAACCCCACATATGTGGGGTCTGCCATCAACTACAACTTCCATCAGTAGTTGCTGGAACCTTTACCATTTACTATCTTTATACCAGCAAGTCAACAAGACCAGGAGATGGGCAAAACATTTTTCTAATACCACCTATGCTGTTAATTTTTTGCCTCCGTCTCTAGCATGGTTTTGGCCCAGGTTAACTAATATATTCCAAAACAATTCCTGGGTATTGTTCAGGCATTATCACAAGCCAGGAATCCTTCCAGCTGCGCAATTTGGATGCAACCAGACCGTTTCAGATTTCAGCTATGTGGATTGACGCACTGGTGGGGCAGAAGGCTTCTGGGGCAGGGAATGGGTGCTGGTCTCATTTCTTTACCAGCATAGGTGCATCCTATGAGTGCAATGAGAACAGGATTTGTGCCCAGAGCTGACAAGTGTCTACCCTAAACTGGACTGCACTTCATTATGTTATGTCCATAACAGCTGGACTGTGAGAATCAAGTTGTTGGATGGGACACCCATGCTTCTACTATTACCATATGTCTGGGTCTTTCTTTTGTGTTTTTTTTTTTTGCCTAGAAATTTTTTCCATATATATGTCAGGCTGCTTACTATCTCCTTCCTTGGATCAGTTGGCTTCTTCGCCCTTTCACAGCTGTCTGGCCTAGTGCACACTGTTGCTTTGGAAGACAAAGCTGCAGCTCTGCTCCCTCTAGTTCTGAATTTCTAGCTTTTTCCCTATTGC
>VYZM01012758.1:16669-63323 GCA_013398915.1 Dromas ardeola
AAAAAAAAGCTCCAGCATGCCCCAGAAGAGTAGGGCATGGATTAAACACAGCCAGGTTTACTTGGAAAACTTACCCTAGTAGGGGGACCCAGGCTGAAACTGCAAAGTACTACAAACATCAGAAAAAACATGCCTTTTTCCTTAGTCATTGCTGTCACCTTCTTGGTAGCACTCTGGTCATGCTTAAACATCAAACTTTGTGTCTCTGCATTGCTGTAACATTGTCTTGTATTAATCCAGGCAGTCATGTGCCATGTTTTATGTAATGATCCATACTTTCACACCACAGACACACAGCCAGAAAAGGAAACACATTGATTTAGCGCTCAGTAATCCTTGTTTAATCCTCAGTCCTTTGGTTTACATCACTAACACGGCTCTTGCAGTAGTCAGTGTTCTATCTTTGTTCTTGGCAGACTGAATTAAAGAAACGATTTATTAATTTGTAAGTTGGCTTTGTAGATGCATCTTCAATGTGCTAAAAACCAAAGCAGTCCAGAAGCTAGTATTGACTTAACTATAAAAATCTGCTCTTTAAAACTGAAATCTTTGCAACAATCCAAGTCAAGCTGCAGAGAGTAATTTATTTGCTTACTAATGCAATTGCATTGTATGGGGCTAAATTTAACAACTGCCTTTTTGCAGGCCCTCAGCCTACTTCCTTTTCCACTCATTACTACAAATACAATTAACCTCCTCTTTCCTTGCTCATCTACACCTGCAATGCTTTATGGCTCCTGTACTGATAAGAGAAAGGGGTTGGAACTAATGGATTCATTTGCAAAAAACGTTAGAGGGTCAGAGATCACCATTTATTCCAGTGGTGATAAATATTCCATGTAATTGCTGCACAAATGCTAGCGTTTGGGATTTATTTCTATCAGTTTACGAATGCTGCTTCCGTTCTTCCCTCTCACAGTGCCAAAGATGATGATTCTCGGGAGGAAGCCTTTTGTAATAATTCAGCTGTCATCACCTTCACTCCTGAATCCTTTAGGCCAGGTACAGGCTAGCCCTGTTCCTTTCTGGCAGGTGAGATTCCAGAGCCTACTCCAGCAGCTTAAGGTGGCTCCTCGCGCACGGCTTCCCTGCTAGCAAGTCAGCTGAAATCTGGAGTGGTAACCGTGCTCGTGGTACAATTGTAAAAAGCTTTACATTTTTTTTCAGAAAAAAAGATTTGATAATTTCCTAGATGCAATCAGACAACTGTATTTTCAGTCTCTAGCAATATAGACTGTCTTTCCTGTTGGAAATCATTCTACTTTGGGAAAATCCAGGTCAGTTCCTTAAGCAAGTAAACTTTTAGAAGACTGTAATTCATATTCAAACTATGGCAGTTGGGCTCAACTCTAATTCAAACTAAGGTAGTCTGGTTGCTCATTTCAAGGAAACTATAATGTGGAAAAAAAAATAATCCCTTTACTGAGCGTTTAAATAAAATCAGTAGTGATGTAAAGTGTTAATTAATTGCTGTAATGTGCAAAAGTATCACATGGATAGTGCTTTGGTAGTGGGAAGAAAGGAAGTATAGGATGGGTCTGTTCTTGCAAGCAGATCTGCAACGTGTCCCTCCTCTTGAAGCTGAGGAAACTCTTTACCCCTATGTCTGGCTGCTAGTAAGATTACAGATGCAGTTGATGCCCTCATTTTCAGTTTGCGTTTGCATGACTGAGTCTATTTTTAAATCTACCTAGTCAGACAAACGTAACTATTTAACCCCCAGCAAAGGGTGTTAAGTTTGATGTGAAGGCAGGTAGTAATCTTTAGAGGATCTTCCAAAAGACCCGTTAGTAAATCTAAACATCCCTTGAGACTCTCCGTAATTACTTTAGACACCGACATTGGCAGTAAATGGCTTTTTTCAGAGAAAAGAATATACTCAAGAGTTCCTAACTTTCAGGCTCTGATCTAATAGCACTCTTACTAAGACACGGGGAATTAATCTGTTCTTCCTAGGGGGCTGCCACTGTGCCAATATCATAGTATTTGCATCAAAAGTTATTTCCTACAGTGGCTGTAAGATGCCGAGGCCTTCATTAAAGATGCATTTTGTGTACTGCTTTGGGACCTGTGGACCCGGACACAGGAGGGAAGCGCTGCGTGGGGGGAGCCATGAGCCAGCCCATCAGCCAGCCCTGCCAGGAGCAGAACCCAGTGCCAATGCCCTGGAGCTGCCCAGTGGCCCCGGAGCATGAGGTGCTCATGACTGGCACTCGGAACAAGGGGTGTGCCGAGCACCACTCCAATGGGAGACGCCTGACAGGCGTCGTGTGTGGTGCAGTACGAGACAGGACAGCCAGAAGGAAATCTCTGCAAACTCCCTGTAATGGGTTCCTGGGCCACACATGCCAATGTTTTCCGTATTTATTTGTTTGTTTATCTATGTCTATTCTGACCTACTTTAAGAAAGGGAAAAAAGAAAAAAAGAAAAGGTTTCTTCCAGCAGCAGGTTTGTGGAGAAAGACCCTGCCTCATTCTGTAAGGCTGCTGTATGGTGTCGGAAGCGCCTCCTCTGCGTGGGAGGTGGATGATGGGTGGAGATGGAGCACGTACCATCTACACAACTCTGGTCGATGTAATGAACACCAGCACCCCCCTTCGCTCAGGATCACTCAAAATTAGGCTTTAACTTTCAACTGCAATGCGATCCCCCATGCAGCTACTGAATAGTAAAGAAACAATCAAAGATATGCATTATTTAAGGTGTCATCACACTCCAAAATGTGTAAGGCCAAGTTTTATTGAGAAAAGCCTGGCAGCAGCATCCTGTTTCTGTGTTTTAATGGAAAGAATATCGGGCTTGATGCTTCAGACTTGTAGTCCAACAGTATTCTCTGCCTGTAAAGCACAGCTGGATAGCAGACCCAGACCTTAATTTGCTTGTGTGTTTTCCTTGAAATAATTTCTAAAGTCTTTTTGATGTTGCTGTTCACTACAATTCTGATGACTTTTTCTTTGATGTCCAGCTCTGTACAGAGGCAGAAACAAATATTTCCAATAAAGTATCAACAGTGCACAGCCTGGACACAGAACACTTCAGTTTGTAAAGCTGAGCCCTAGTTTCCATGCCACCTCCTTTTTATCAAACTGGGCCTCGCTAATTGCTTCAGTGGGACAGTTGTAAGTGCAACTCTGCGCCTGAACACAACAGTAAGATGTCTACGAACAGACTGGTGTACGTCTAACGTGCTTTAAAAGAATGCAAATGCTGCTTCATGATTCAAACAAAAAAAACCTTCATGAATGAATTCCAGCTTCCATGACCATAGAGATGACAAGTTAATGGAGCCGTTCACACTGTGTGGATCGAGATTTATCCATGCAATTCCCCTAAATGTTAATGGGAGTTCTGTGGCTGAATCCCAGACTTGCCATGCTGAAACTTACCCCTAACTCTCCAAGGAGAAGGGCGCTAATTGGATTGCTGAGTTTAAATCCTCTAGCTAGTCAGTCTATGGAAAGGATTTAGCACTGGCTCTGTAAAAGGCTTTACGTAGCTTTGCAGTGCAATGCAGGGGAAGATTTTTTTCCCCTTTCTTTCTTGTGATTAATTGTGAGGCTTGAGGTGACAGGAGACATAATGAAATTCATAAATGCCAAAGGCCGTCCCTAGTCACATTCCTGGCTGTTGGTTTAAGTTAGAAACTGACAGCAGTGTGAACAAATCAAGGTTGGTCTGATAGCCTTTCAGTTACAGGGAAGAAAAAGTAACTGACAATGAGAAACCACTGGAGGTGGTTTAATGGGAATAAATTTTCAAGAAAGAGTGATGTTTTACACTGATTCAGCTTCTTAGATACATAAATGACTTACAAACAGATGTATTCTGCCCCCACCACAGTCTGAGGGATTCCAGTCCTTTTTCACCAACGAAGGTATTGGCACAAGGTATTTAAGCAATCTGCCAAAGAAAAGCTGTTGCAAAACCTGTAGCAGAACTCAAAGCGACTTGTTCTGTGTCTTCGTTTGTGACAGGCTGTGCTCTGCTTGTTATGAATTTTAAAAATCCACTTCCCTCTCTGGAAAACAAAACTTGCAGCTTGAACAAGAAGCTTAAGAATTAAGCTAGAACTCTCGCTTCAGCCTGGAAATACATTCTACTACTTTCCCACATCCCGGTTTGAATTACAGTGTAAAGAATTGCTTCACCAATCCTGTCGTCCTAGTCCCTGACAGTGCAGAACGCGTCACGTCTGAGTATATATTGACCAAATACTGATGCGGTGATCTTTTGAGCCAGCTGCCAGCAGTCTCTGGCTGGGGATTTTGTGATCTGAGAAGGACACAGCATGGACAGTCGCAGTGTGGTAGTCCAGCACTGCTAAGGGCTTCAGTTTTTTCCAGCCAAAGATCCTGATGCGATGATCCCACCCTGCTGTTGCTAAAATCTTCTTGTCTGGACGGATGGTGATATCAGATATGCCAGCGTTGACAAGTTTGTGTGTTTTGTAAACCTGTGTGAGAAAGTTATACATGAGCTCTAATTATTTAAAACAAACAGAAGACAAAAGAACATTTTGTGATTTTAGAAGGGATGGTGCCCACCCATATACACTGGTAGTATGGAGCTTTTCAGCACATGGTGGATGATGCTTTAAGTGAGAACAATGATGGACAAAGGTGGAAAAGACCTTAACTTGAGCCTGTCTATCTCCGGCACCATTCTCTAAAAATAAAAGCATCCCTTGCATGCTTTTAGTTTATTTTGCATTTAAAGCTATTTCTGTTCTGTCACAAGTGAAGCTCTGAGTCAAGGTTTTGAGAACCAGACTACACAGCTTGGCTCTTCTTCCAGCTATTCTTGCATAGCTGCAACGTTCAGAGCTGTGGCCATATATTTTCCCTGTTTCTGCAATATTCCCATGCTGAGATTCTGAGCTGATGTTTAAACTACCTGCTGCTTATTTCTACTACTGTGGCCCCTCACAAAAAACCCCCAGTAAGCTGTGTTAGCATTTACCAGAGTCTTGAGAAAGGAATGCTTCCAGGAATTAGGTTACAGTGTCAGGAAATCTGTATTTCTAGTACTCCTTCCCAAGAGACTTTTATTTACACCAAATTCCAAGAAGGGGATTATGACCAAGTTATTGATTTCAATCTTGGAAGCTTTTTGTTACTGTTTGGAGACTACTGGGGCACAAGTTTCTGAGGGGCACAATTAAACTGGAAGGCATTTAGCTTCCTTCAGGAGGCACCGGGGCTGCACAAGACTTAGCCCTCGGAAAGAAAAGTTTTTACTTCCCTGATGTGCGTTTCCCCTGACGCACAGGGGAAAAGCTGAATAAAATACACTTTTGCTGTTCTCACCTCAGGTAACTTGTATTAGTCAGCAGTCTACCTCTGAAACACGTGCAGGATACGTACCAGAGCGTGTGTGCGCACGCGTGCATGTATATTGAAATAGCCCAGCTTTTGTTACAATGTGGAAAAGAGCTTTTGAGTGTATGCTGACCTTGAAGTGCTGTTATTTACAAGAACAATTGGAAATGATGCTTTAATGCCACCATCTACTTCAGCCTGAATGTGTAACTATCGCGTACCGAAGCGTGATATAATTCAGTGCACGGTTTAATACGCTGCGCATTGTTTGCTGGTTTTCTGAGGCAGGAAGGGATTGATAAGCATCTTACATCTGAGTAGCTTGATGCATAGTTAGTACAGGATTATAAGGAATATATTAGTTGCAGGTAATTTTAACTGTAATACTGAATGTATGAAAACTAAAACTCCAGAAATGCTGGTCAAAGTTGGCGTCAGATGCAGTTGAACACATCTTGGCACAAAGCTATAAGCAATTATTTTTCAACTACACAGCAGCTGCCCAGCTACTTACTCAAACAGTGAGAGATGTGCAACTTGGTGAAAAAAAAGGCTAAATGAAACTTGACATGCTTCTTGCATGCTCCATGCGTTCCTCTTTTAAACAGGACCGGACAAATGTGTCTACAACCAGTTCAGAACTGAGGAGAGCAAGTTTTGCTCAAGCCTGATGAACAGGAGGAGGCTGTATGTGGGCCCTTTTGTGGGGCTGCTACAGTAAAACCTGTGCTTTCTGCTAGGACGTAGGTACTTCCAAACTCCCCAGTTACGCTAATGTAGCATGGCTTCAGTGGGATTGTTGTTGGTGTATGCCTACTGGCAAGGGAAGGATTTATTACTTACATCACCAGCCTGGCAAATATAAGATGGGCCTTACTCCGTAACTGAGATTATTAGCTAATGGCTATAACCAATCCCGGGCGTGGTGCTTCCCATCATTACTGTCAATTATGTGGGCAAGATCCATACAGCAAAATCAGGGTGACTGGGAGAAATTGCATGTCATCAGCAAGCTACAACTTGAAAATGAAGCCTATAATGGTGATGCCTTTTGGCTATGGAACATGAGGGAACAGTGGGCATTTGTGCATGATCTGCAAATACAAGAGGTGAGAGAGAAAAACAAAGTAGAACAACTTGCTCAAGGTACGTGCAGCCAGGTGAAATCCTAGTGCCAGGATTTGTGCCATCCAGTCACTTACAGGCAACTACTATAGTCAAATGCATACCAACAGCATTTCCTAACCAGAAAACCAGCTTGTAATTAAGAAAACAAAGAGGTAAAAACAGGTGAGCTGCTTTCAGCCAGTCATGACCAAGGACACTTGCATCTGCTAGCAGATGCATTAAGAAATTTTGATATGCTGAGGCCAACAGATATCCACCTCTCCTTCCCTGCTTAACACGTTATCTATGTTTTTTCTTTTTTTAAATCTCCCTCTCTTACACCCAAATCATGTCTTTAAGCCCTATTCTTATTAGAAAAATACCCAAGAGAGCGGCAGCCTTAGCTTCAGCACTTGAGGGAAAAGCCTCAGGAAACCAACCAAGAGAACTTGTGCGCATACTTACACTACAGCTTATAGAATAATTTTTTTTCTTGTCGTATACAAAGGAGCTTCTGTGATTATCAGATTTCTTAGTTCTGCTTTGTTTATTCACCTGCAAAAGATGTTTACCTCCTACATTCTACCACAAACATCATCACATAATTAACACTATCATCTTGTCCAAATCAGAAGGCTCACAACCAATCCAGTCATTTGCTGACAGTGATGATTTCAGCAACTTTCTTGTAGAAGACAATACACCAAACTTTCCCCATAGCAATAAACTATGAAGTTACCTTCATCATCTATTCATTGACACACTGGAACATTGCCACTTAAAACAGAGCTGAAGTACCATCATTGCGTCATTATTTCTCCAACGGCAGATAGCTATGCACCACGTTTACTTATTAAAACCTTTTAGAATAAAAATAATGTGCCACTGAGTGGCTTTCCAACGTCTACCATTACCTCAGGTACCTGGAATGTCAGGAAAAAAAAATCCCCATCTGGTTTATATTATTAATGCAATAGTGGAAAAAAACTTAATCTATGTCCTTGACAATCTCTAGTGCTCATATGAAAGATGCATTTTATTAGGGCATTCACACTATGCATGAAGCACAGAAACATTACTTATAGTTTATAATACTTGGCATTTAAATTTCTTCTGAGAAAAGCTACTATCTCTCAGTGTGATGTGCTGAAGATGTAACTAATCCTACATCTCTTGGGAATGTGAATACCCTGTGGAAAACAATACCTGGACTATTTCAGGTGAACAACTGTTTATTTTTCCCACGAGTCATACCTGTACCCCTGCATTACGGTTAACTCAGAACTGAAATGTGCTGTGGAGAACAATATTTTCTTTGAATTTAGGAAAAAGCTATGCTATAATCAACATGAAGGACCAGCTTCCTCTCCAGCACCAGAGTATCTGAAGCTTTAAGAAGCCTGTCATGATGTCAGATTTCTGACACCTTGGCCTTAGAAAACAAGTCTCAATACCAAGTTTCTTACTGGGACTTATCTACTCACCTTCCTTCTGCTTCCCTGAGCCACCAGGTGCAGATGTGTGCCAACAGTGACAGAAAGGCCGGGGCAGGGGGAGGGCAAACATGACAAAAAAACCCCCAAACTATGACAGTTGGGTACCAGACTTGTTAAAACACTTCTTTATCACATTTGCTCAGTACACCTTTGCTACTTATTCAGAGTCTAGAGTGCCTCTTTCACTCCATATCACATTGCTTATTAAAGTTCAGATGTCCTCCTTGGTGAGCACTGTGTCCTCCAGGCTTCATCTCAGTGGGATGCAGGTACACTGCCTGCACTGGGGTGCTGCTGCCCTGCCACTCCAGAGGTGCTACTGCTGTGCTGGAGCCTAACAGCTTATACACCTTCACAGTGTCCCCTGGGAGTCGAGTCACCATTGGATGTCCAAGCACTTGCTGTCTCTTCCTGTAGCACCATTCAGAAAACAGCATTAGCTTGCCAAACTACCTAAAAAAAAATCTCCACAAAAGCTGCAAGCTGGAAGAGCAATTATTGTTCTTCCATGAATTGGTGTATCCCGCAGCTCTCTTCTCAAGGATGGTACGGGGGCACACAGGGGCTGGTTCGGGTCCTTTTGGTTCTGTGTTCAGGGCTCTACTGCCAGTTTAAAAAAGGTCAAAGCACTCAGCAGTGGAGAGGCTATGCACGGGCTATTTTAATTTTCCTGAGCCTTATTTATGCACTTCATTTCCACACCTAGTTAAAACCTACTTAACCCCTTGGCACTGTTGGAACACTTGCTAAAGTTGTCCAGATTAAGCAATATTTATTGCCTTTCACTAGCATAGCCTGAACTGGTGATTATGAGAGCTCCTTCTAAACCGGTCATTCCAGGTATGCGTATCTCAGACACAAACTGATAGAGCAAATTAACTTATTTTCTCTGTCTCCGGCTGGGGCTCTAAAGGTGCCAAAGGAAGTTGGTTGCCTAAACCCCATGTCTTCTTGGTGCTAGCTGGGCTACTCCTACTCTTTTTGTTTGTGAAGTATTTCATGGAATATTTCTGTCTTTCCCACAGTGGAAAGAAACCTTTATCCATTCAAGCAGAACCTTCGGAAAAGCAATCCTTTGTTTCTCATTTTTATAACTCATTTATAATGTTTAGGACATTCCGAGAGCTGAATACTACTAACGTGATAAATGAAGATACAGAGGCAATGGCTTGAGTAATGCTAGGCTTGTGTGCCTGTTGCAACTTTGGTAAAACCAGAAACATGTGAGAGAGGTTTTTTCCTTTTTTTTTTTTAAATCCTCACCATCTTTTGCTAAGTCTAGTCACATAGCACAGACATTCTAACCAGTCTGTGATTAATTAGCTAGAGATCTGCAACAACTCCTCTTCATGACTAAATATTTTTTTAGTCTATCAAACTGTTAGTGCAAAGTGGGATAAATGACACTACAGGGCCAATGATCCTGACCTGGAGGTTCTGTTGCTCATCGAGGCTCCAGATGCTAAGCACCTTTTCAGATGAGCCCGAGATCCCCTTGGCCTTCTCCGAGTCAAAGTCAAGGCTCATCACTGGCTCCTGGTGGCAAACAAGTTGGCTCAACGCTTTTCCCATTGACAAATTCCAAAGGGCCACTGATCCATCTTCATAGCCAGCCAGAAGCAAAGGTTGTGAACCACAGCTGGGCTGATCAAGAGAAAAGTAAAATTGAAAAGTAAACAGTCTGTTAGGAAAAGTAGCATCCCCAGGTAGGTTTCAGTCTAAGCACCAGGGAAATAAATGAAAATGCTGACGGGTGCGGAAGTGAAAAGTTTAGAAGTCTGAATGTGAAATCTTGATAGTCCATCCTCTCACAGAAAGCGTTATAGGTAGCTGCTGACATGCACTTAAGATTTTCGTATCTACATATAAAATTCTATGTTTTAGAGATACAATATGTATCTAACACATACTTATATATGCACATACAGAAAATTTCTCTCTGAAAATCCAAACTGTTGCCCTCTATGATACCTGAAAAAAGGCTGCCTGAAGTTTTCAGAAGTTTTACTTCATGGCCTGAACTTTGCTTGTGCTCCTTAAAAACAATGACTTGGAGCAGCTGAGTTACTATCAAGCTATACAAACCCTTACGGGCCCTGCAGGACACTGCAAGAAGTGCCATGCTTAACAGTTCCAGTTTCCCATTGCCAAGTGTAGGGTTACACACAGGGATCGTTTACCCCTGCACCACAGTGCTTAAAGGTAAACACTGACCCTCCATCAGGAATCTCTGGGTGAGTCACCAAGGGGTTAACGGGCGCCCACGTCCCACTGTAACCAATTGAAAGCTATTTTGATTAATGATGTCACAGGCCAAAGGGCATGGCACCCTGGGCAGACACCTAATTTATTTAAGCCTCTGAAATAACTCAAAGAAGGGAACATTACTGGATTACATGTCACACTTAAGGAAAATATTCATCATTGCTCCAGCCAAAAGACTAATGACCCCGCGAGCAGTAACTGGGTATGTGAGTGAAGATGCAAATCCCTAACGAAAAGCAACTAAAAAACAGGCATCTGTTAATGCCAGTGATTTCTTTAATAGGAGAAGAAACAGCAAAATAGACGTTGGGATTACGAACACCTCCTGCAGGGACATCTTACCCTAAGAAATGTATCCAACAGCTTATTCATCTCTTTCCAAACACAGTCTGATCCACAGGATTTGTTTGCTTAGTATTCAGTTCAAAATAAAGGTAAAGGACATTTATAAAGAATTAATTATTGGCATCACATTGTTGACTGAGGTTCTTCAAACTCGCTAGCTGTTAATGCTGTGATACAAACCTGCAGTGGCCAAAGGCTCACTGCCTCTATTAATGGTCCAGACTACTCTCCCACTGGTTGTTATTTGTTCTAGGGGAGTTAAACTAACAAGAGATGGGTGGTCTAGGTAATAAGACTGCTGAGGAAAAGCCTCATGTCCTTTCTCAGATTCAGTCAGCCTAAAGAAGTGTTTAAATGTGGACTGGCTCTCACTGAGCTGGGAAGAAAATTGCCCCTTAAAAGAAGGAAACCAAAGGGAAATCCCCTCCGTCATCCTTCTGAGGAGGTCTGCCCACACCTGCGATCCTTCCTGCAGGAGCCTCGTTCCTTGCCTTAAGATCCCTTTTCTTTTGGAAAAGGGGGGAGCACGCTCTGGCTAGAAGGGCCCACAAAGAAGGTGTCTCATAATGCCCACAACTATGCACAATTTTTCGGTCAAATTTTTGATTTGCTAAAATAATATAATGTCAGAGCAATGAATTAATATATGCCGAATATATGTGAATTAATGTTAACTCATCAGGCATGTTGGATGAAGACTACCTGGTTTTTAATATCAGGGGAAAACTTAAAAAAAAAAAAATCTGAATGAAACAAACATTCCAGATTTTATGTATATTTAATAAAGGGTAAAACCTTCAAAGCAAAACAAAGTATTTCATAGACACTTCAATTAAGCTTAAAAAATTCCCCCAGTTTGGGCATACCCTCCGCCCCCCAGTTATTTGCTCTGCTCTTGTACGAGCGCAGGAGGACTTCAGCGCCCGGGGCCCTGCAGAAGGTGCAGCTTCCATCAGCCAATGGAAGGAGATGGGGACGGGCAGGGCCGGATCCTCCGCCTTGCTCAAAAGGGAATGGCCAGATTGTCATAGTGCGCAGAGCCCTCATGAAGGAAAGAGAGCCAGGGGAGTGCTCAGCATTGCCAGAAATGCCAAGCAAAACCGTATGTGTGTGTGTGTGTGTGTGTGTGTGTGTGTGAGTGTGAGTGTGAGTGTGTGAGAGAGAGAGAGAGAGATTTGAAAACCAGTGATTTGCAGGTGAGATCTAAGACTGGTCTATTTTAAATCCAAAGTATTGTTTTCTATGAAATGAAGTTCTCCCACACCACTTCTTCCTGACTTTCCCTAACCCACCAAGCAATGGTTCACAACAGCCTGTGTATTTCAGTTCCCAATAACGGACACTTCTGGCAAAAATTCTTCACCATTCATGTTTGGTTTCAGTGGAAAAATTAAATTATTCTTCTGAAGCAGAACATTTTGTTGTTGCATTTGGATAACTGTCAAGGAAGGAAGAAAAGGTGATCTGCCGTCAACTCAACAGGAATAATTGCTATAGTTTATATAAAGTAATAACTCTGCGTTTCCAGTTTCTACATGTATTATTCCTGTTGAGTTATTTTGTTTGCACCATTACGCAACATGATGCCTTCCCCAAGGAGTGCAAAAAATTGAAGGGAAGACTATCCTTACTCCCGCAAATCCTACCCCACCCAATTAGTAATAGCAGGAAGGTGCAAGGCTGGAGGGACAATGTATTTAAGAATATGAACCTTCACAAGGAAAAACCCCATTGAATGAAGTAATACACCTAAGGACAGACCTAGTAAAAGGAGAAAAAATAAAGTTTCAAAACAACAAAATAAACAGCCACCAGCTTTTTAACTGCTTAGAAGCCAGCGAGGCTCAACCTACAAGCCTAACCTAAGCCTCAGTCTCCTTCTGCTCTGTAGCCAGGTTCCTCATTCATGCTGCTGCTGGTGAGGTGCCTTGTTGCCCTGATACGTGGATCTTTTTTATTGACATGCAGAAAAACAAAACTCTTGTTGGACAACAACCCGGAGCACACTTCCTTCAGACCATTATGTGGCGCTCTCTGTGTCAGCTTCTGTTTCAACTTGTTAATTTACTGTGCCATAAGCAACATCAAACAGTCTCTTAGGCAATGTGTTGCCCATAAGCGATGGGCTGGGGAGTGCTCATCTCCTGGGTATGTCCACATTGCCCAATGCAGCACAGTACAAAGAAATCCTGGACGGCCTCTATTCAGGAAGGGTGCGGCTCATGTTCCTCTGCTGGTATGGTGACAGGGTTACTCGGCAAGCCACTTCCAGCAAAGCCACAAAACAGAATGCAGAGCATCACTTTGGTTCACCACATATAATTATTTGCCCTTAAGAGTACCCTCCTCCCCCAGGTTTTTAAACCGAGTTGCGCACATATGTAAAACAGCAAATACAGCTGTGAGACTGTGAGGGATTATCTGTCCCGGCCTGTTGCAGTCTAGGAAGTTGCGGTGACTTCCCACAGCCAGAATTTGCATGGAATAATTTACTTCTCCCAGTTCCCAGTCCTCTGCTTTATCCCCACTGGCAACAAAATTAAAAACTACATAAAATTAAGACTCTGCACCTGCTCTGCTTCCTAGAGGAATAGCAATATTAATGCATGTAGAAAATATGACAAGACAGAGGACTTTTTATACAGGCAACAAAATTTTCAACACTGAACATTTCCTCAGTTATCTTCATCTTATTAAAATATGTCCAGGAGACAGAAAGCCCCATTCATTTCATTGAGTACTGAACACTGATTGCGTTTTTAGGAGAAACTTTCTGTTTAATAAAAGCCTAATCAGTCCATTTAATTTTCCTTCTATTTTTTTTTCTAGTTTTTAATTACGGCATAGGACTTGAACTGTGGCCTCTCCTACTTTTGTCTGTCGTCAGCAACTGAATTCCTCTCGACTTCAGTCCAGGACCTTCTGTGAAGACACTAAGGCCTCCAATTCACAACTGATTGATAATTTTTTCAACTGAAACCAATACAAAAGTTCAGATGAACCTGCAGGAATAACATCCTTGAAATCAGCTTGGATGGTACTGCAGGGCCACGACCATACGTGGTCAAGGGGTTAAGCTGGGAATCGGCTTTGCCACCAGTTCTTTGGAGACTTAGTGCCAATCACCTGAACTCCTTCCTCCCTCTACTGCCACCTTTTTGTATGACTTGTCTTTCACTGGTGGCACCCCATAAACATTATTTGCTGGATACTCTGCAAATGTGGGGTTTTTTTCATTAACTGCTTTTATTTACCTTTTTGTCCAAAGTCAATACAACCATCAATATTGTGTTCCTATTCTATGTCTGGAATAGAAATGTTCGTAGAGTGCTTCCTTGTCCTGAGGGCACTGAAGTGAATGTAACCTGCCATTAAAATCACTGCTTTTAAGTAACCCAATCATTTCTCATCATTCTTAATGCAGCAAGAAACCATATCAAACAACTGGCTTTGGTAAGTCACTCATTTTCCTCTTGATTGATGCAAAAACCGTATCTATCCTAAGGATACAAAGCTTTCCCCGAGCATTTGCAAATCTTCCATTAAAGCTTGGAAAGCTCTGAAAGTTACATTAAGGATGTTCACAAATCTTTCCCCCCTTTAATAGTATAATTACTTGATGGGTTTGATAATAAATCAAAATCCAAGTGAAGAAAGATTCATGTGCTTCATATAAAATGAATCACAGGGAAAACATTTCACAATTAGCAGGCGCTCTTGCCTTACCTGCCATAACTTCAGACACATGGGCATGCCCAGCTTGGCACCCACCTCTGGCTTCAAGGTACAGACTGACGTCTTGGATGGCAGCTCTAAAACCTGAACCTGACATCGGGAAAACAAGAGTATTTGGTCAGGCTCCAGGTCAAAATTCTGCTGTTAAAAACACACAAGTCCTTCAAGGTGATTAAGGCTAGTATGAGCTCTTCCAGTAAAAACTGTCTGGAGGAAACTGAGGAATGTGTGTTAAAGTTGGAGCTGTAAGGGGATCTACAGCTATCTAAATAAATGCATTGTTTTAGGAAAGACCAGACAAAATTGCTAGAATGGGCACATCCTCTCCTTCCAGTCTGTATTATAGTCTTCTTTCCATGCAGCAGATGATATTGTGCATACCCCAGATAACACCGCAGACTGATTAATCTGAAAGCACATCCCTGCTTCTCTCCCTTTCCCCTTTTTCCATCTCTGTTGCTAATTTTTTTGCTATATTCATTTGTGGACACTTGCATTATCGCCTCTGTTCTGTCACGGTAATACAGAGCTTGCGTGGAAGTATAGCCAACACGTATATCTAAGGTGGATTTGTTTATTTACCATCTGACTGCACTAACAAAATGTAAGCCCCGAATGATCTGCTAATGCAGGTTGGAGCAGCGGGGCATACAGGTAATTTTAACACACTATTGTCTGACCCTATTCAAAGCAGGGTCAGACAATACTGTGTTAAACACCTGCTCTCTGTCTTTGTATTAGCTTCCACTGTTGCTCGCACTGATGCTGACAAATAATGGATCTGGTTTGTTTCTTTTTTTTTTAGCATGGGGCAAGTCTTTGCTCTGCCAAGGACGTAGCTCATTTCCAGCTCAGAAAGATGGAGGCAAGACCAGGGGAGTGTGGCCTTGCAGTTTGGCACGGGGAGGTTTGGAGTCTCTTGACGGACATGGAACTGCCTCACTCTGGGCTGATTCTCAAGGCTGGAACTATGGAGAAATAGAAATTCTTATGTATCACAAACTCGCTGCCAGGAACATCCCTGTTTCTCAAACGCACGCTTAATCACTAAGGTGATCTTTTATTTTAATTAAATAAACAATGATCTGCATTATCACGTAAAATTACGGGACTTCAAACATTTGATAAATCCAGCATCAGAATTCCGATTGCGGAACGTGCACAAGCCCAACAGTGCCACTGGACAGCCTCAGCCAGGCGAATTTCCTTGAGCATCTGAGATGAGGTATTACATAAATATGGCTCCTCTGGGAGCCATCCATCAGGGCCGTGGCAGCTGCGATGGCTTTCCAGTCCCGTACCTTTAGTTCAAAGCTTGCCAGAACATCTTCCTATTTCTAGAGGTTGTCAGCTCGCCTGCCAAACGCCAGCTGCACTCCGGACTGCAAGTCGACAATGTACTAAACACAATGTACACAACACTTTCTAGAGCCACTTAGCAGTGGAGCAGGAAACTATCCTCCAGATTTGAGGAATGGAGGCTACAGCAAAGAGCCATCCAATATGTAGACCAAACCTATGAACAGACCAAAGCTGATCCTCTGGGAATTCTGCTTCTTTGGAGCTACACTCTTAACAAAAGATGCTTTGCTCTTGGCAACTTCCTTGCTACCAGCACAGTGACCAGGTTGGCTATTGCAGGGAATGGCTCTAAATATGATGATGAGCTGCTCTCCTTTTGTGCCTGTCATCACTGGCTGTCCAAAGGGCATTGCCTCCTAGACAAGACTGAAACTGCAACGTCTACGTAATAAGGATAAATCCGCTGTGAAAAATGCACTTTTGCAGGTTAAAAGAAAAAAAACAAAACACCTCCTTCACTTTACCTTGATTAAAAACGGATGAACTGGTAGAAGGGCTACAGTTGGGTTTGCAAGGGACAAGGAAAAAGACAAAGATGAGAAAAGCTTTTTGCGGAGCTGCCTATGCTAGACTGACAGTTCCAGAGACTGGCTGCATTAAAGGCAATTGAGCCTTAGAAATAAATACTATTTCAGATATTTTGACAACTGTAACCTAAAACTTGAAGTTCTGTGTTTATATTGGTTTTGCTTAATAGGAGAAAGATTTGCCTTTGCCTGAGGTTAATAGTGTTCCTGGGTGGCTAAAACTGGCCACAAGGAAACACACCCTTTTTCTTTTTCACATTAATAAAGCTTTTAACATGTTTCTGGCAAATTGGCAAGAAAAGTGCGTGTAACTCATAATTGGTGATTTAAATGCAATCATGAACAAATAAATGCCTGTTCAGATCTCATTATTTATGGACTGAACCTGCTTTAAGACAAAATTACTCTTTTTTTGGGCACCAGCCAAGCATAAACACTTATTAAGTCTTAATTTTAATCATAAGCTGCAAATGTACTGTGTCTCACACAGTGCTGCCTATTTGGAAGCACTATATATTATGGGAGCTTATGTGAATTTATTGAAACCTGACCCAGTTCTAGTGTAAAGGTTCATACGCAGAGTGGAACTCTTTTACCTCCGGAGGCTGCAAACCATTATCAGTTACAGAGCCCAAGCAAACACATGAAAATGAAACAGAGATGAGCTGTAAGAGACGTCGGGTAAACGTCTTCTCTTTGGACCGGATGATTATTTAATTCTTCATTACCCGAATGTGTGTGTGTACTCTTTGCCTGACACAAACTCTTCTCTGGCTGACACAAGAATGCACTTGTCAATTTTGTTTAACTTAAATATTACTGAGCACTGCTGTTTTGTTTAACTTAAATATTACTGAACACTGGTGTAAAATGGAGACAGTTCTTTGTTTGATCAGACCAACATATGGGACTTAGAATGGTTGTATTTACTGGTACAGTGGTTGCGTCTACAGGCTTACTCAGTTCTGTAAAAGGCTGAACATTCTGGCTGTGAGCCAACAAAGTACTTAAATACGTGCTTAACTTCTGAATAACAAAAAGTTCACATTTTCTTGCAATACAAGCACCATTCCCACTTACTATTCCGTATATAAAATATGCAACTTTCAGTTTCAAGATACGCATCCTATAGTCCAGAAAAACACGTGACCTTTCATGCTCATGAACAATTCGCAATTAGCTTGTCTTATTTATGCCACTTTTTTCTTTTTTCATATTTTTGGTATTTTGATGTCAAGTATTTGGAATAACTTTTTTTTGTGTGATGTCCTCAAATAGTCCTTCAAAGAAAACAAAAATACGATTTCTACAAAGCAGAAGAGGAAATCGCCAACAAAGCTGTCAGTCAGTGACTGCTGCGATAATGGGCATTAGATGTGGACTTATCCAGTAGGAACTGAAACGGACCCTGCAATTATCTCACACTGAGCAAACCTCTGGCCGTTAATAGTAATTCAACTATTTCCAGCCGAAGTACCAGTTAAAGAATTAGCCTGGGGTGAAAGACCACATACTGCATTACAAATCACCTCCGCCCCAATCCTCTCACCAAACATGACTTTAGCTTCAGATGGAAGATGAGCACCTCCACCCGCTGACAGACTTCCTGGCCATTAGCTCCCCAGAAGGACCCTTGTTCCCCTTTAACAGCATTCAGCAGCACCAGAGGAGTTTTCAAAACTCCTGCACATGAAAGGCCAGCAGCAGCTGCAAATACTTAAACGTCAGACAAATCTTGGGGTGATATCCTTGTTATCAGAGCACGAGTTATACAATTCAGTCATCTTCCTGGCAGGTAAAATTGGCGATTAGAACCCCCAAAGGTTCCTTGTGCTGCCCTCTCTTGAGCAGAGTATTTGAGATCAAAGGTGTTTCCCCTTCTGAACGATCTCATTTCAAAACCAAAAGCCATCTCCCAAGCACCAGAAAAAGAGACACTTCCTACCTCCTCCAGGGCTTTGGCTGCCATGGCCATTAGCCAGCGTCCCTGTGCCACCTTTAACAGAGAGCATCTGCAGAATCCCACATTCTCCGTGCAGACAGAATCCGTCACTGCTGTCCGTCCCTCCGCTAAATCCCACAAGCAGATCCTCTGGTCACGACCCTGACTGTTACAGTAAAACAAGTTCTCCATGAGCAGTGTCTCTGAGGAAGCCTGGCTCAAAATTGGGTCTTTAATGTGCAGTAAAGGAATGAGCTTTGTACAGCTTCTGTGGGTCTGTGGGTTAATTGTGGGTCTGTGGGTTAATTGGGTCTCTCATGGAATGTAGCATGGAGACCACCACCCTTCTGCTGACGACAAAATTGGCCAAAAGGTCCAAAAGTTACTGGGAGGAGGGAGGACCCGAGAGTCAGTCAGATACAGTCAGTTAGCCGTGTCTCCTTGTGAAGAGAGACTTGATCAAACACAGTTACGCTATGTATATGTGTGTAAATATTTATGAAGTCTCATGAGTATTTGAATGTTTTCATAATAAAAATACTTACCTTTTACCAATGATTAGATCTAATTTAAAGGAAACAAAAGTATCCAGAGTAACACTTTTAACACTCTTTTAACCCTAGCAATGAAATAGAAATGTCAGGTGTATTGAGAGCTGAAAGACAAAGAGCAAGACAACAAAGGCTGCATCAAAGATAAATACAAAGCTGCAGTTATTCAGTAGTCAACTCCCCACAGCCACAGGGAGGGCACAGGAGACTGTTACGACTGTGTGTGTGTGTGGGGACACAACATGAAAGGGACTGGCAGTGCAGTGAGTACCAGGAATTAAACGATGAAACACCGTGGTTAAAACATCCAAACCCAGGGAACCAGCAGCTGCACCACTGACATACTAGTGCAGCTCTGGCAGAGACTCCTCTGCACGGCTCTCCTCCCATAGAAAAGTCCACGTGTTGGTCCCAGGCTGTCGGACCATGGAGGCCAAACAAGAGGCACAGCAACAACTGCTGCACATTTGCGTGATCCCACTGGCTCTGGAACAAAGTACCGCTGTGGAGAGGCTTCCGATCCACAAACTACAGAAACACAGGATATATGTCCTTGTGTTATCACCTGCAACAAGGAGTCATCAAGAATCCCTTATCCATTTCTTATTTTAATTAGCAGTGTCACCCGATGGATGTATGAAACCTGAACAGAGGTAGATATAAATCTACAGACTGTTGGAATTTCTTCAACATCAATACAGAAACTCCCGTCTGCTGTTCAGCTGAGTGACAAACTGTCAAAACATTTATAGCACTGGGCATACAAACAATGTGGTACAGCAAGAAAGTGTCGTGATTCAGCTTTAGACCAGAGAAACAAAAAATACAGGTAATTGCTGTCTTAAAATTGCACTGCTATGTGAATGACCTGTTACATATATGCAGCAAAAATAGAGGTATGGAAAAACTTTATAATTACACAAACAATGCTCATTCAATATGCTTTTATGGGGGAGAGTGTTGATAATTGTACTTAGGCAGATAACAAATATAAATGCTAATGAGTTCCACTGTATATTATAAGAGATGTCTTCTCAAGATAAACATGTCAGAACACCTCCTAGTCATACAGACACTTTGGCATCTACTCTAGATCACCTGTCTAATCCAAAGTACACAAATCTTCCCGACCTTCCCTTGCTGAATGAGAAGATATTTTGCAACAAAGCAAAAGCGTGCAACTCAGCCTTCTTGCTCATTTTCAGCCTTCCCTTCTCCATCTCTGATTCTTCTCTTCCTTCCATACCTTTTCCCCCTCCCCCCTCTACAAACTCCTTATTTCAATTTTGATCTTCCCTGAGAACCAGTTGTGAAGCATTTGTCGACTTCAAATCCCAGTGTATTTCCTTTACCCGAAGACCTCACCTGATCTCAATGCAGTAACAAAGACGCTATAGACCCCAAGTTGTTATGATGTCACCACATGTATATCATAAAGATAGTTTTCCTGTATTTTTGTACTTCTGTACATTTCTGTATATTTTCAGTGGCTCCAGAAATAAGAGATTCTTTTTTTTTTTTCCCTTCTTCAATCCTATACATCACAGAAAGAAGAATAATTTCGCTGGTTTCTGCCTGCTCTGCTAACCTGAGGAGCCGGTCTTTACCACCCATTGTCTCCACGCAGTAGACAGATTTTCTTCCATGGCCATCCAGTGGTGTGTCCACTCTGTGTGTTTTCAGGTTCCAGACATGGATAAAGCCATTCTCAGACCTGGCAGCAAGAACAGATGCTTTTAGTGTGACCATCGCAGACAATCTCATAAGACAGTCTGATACTTTTCCTTTTTTTTCCCCCAAACCTGAAGCTGTATGTACAAAGATAACACACCCATCATTCACCAATCATGCATTTTGGTTTTTTCTCCAGATACAATTTATCTAAATAATACACTTTGTTTTAAAAAGAAATGTCCATACAATGCTCAACTCAGCCAGAAATCCTGGTTTACTTACCCAGAGAAAAGAACGGGCACAGCAGGTTCTTGGCTGTCACAGGAAAAATGCAGCGCGTGGACGGCAGCACTGGTACCTCTGAGAACAAACTGCGGATCCGGGGGTGGCAGAGCCATCCGAGCAATGAACTGGGGGAGTGAGAAGAAGACACAGATGTCATAGAGGGTAAGGCAGCCTGAAGTGGAAGTACAACTTTAAGTATATTCTGATCAGGATGGTTGCTTCTCCTACTCACTTTCCTCTTTGAGTTACCATTGTTGGATGTTATTTCTATTTCCCATACACTTCAGTGTGAAGTATTTCCTCTTAACACCTACTGATCAAGCTGCTCTCAAATCTGCGTTTTGCTGCATTCCTTCTTCAGCACGGTAAGTGCTGAGCTGGCCATGGGTATGCATCTCTTGCACACTTGTAAATACAGAATTGCTCAGCTGTTCTCCCCACTGCAAAAAGGAAGGGCTGCAAAATGCAAGAAACTGGATACCCATAATTTCAGTGGGCAAGCAATTTATCATTCCACTTAGCCCCTTGGCAAGTCTTTCCCCTTCCTCCCCATAAACATACTATTTCTGTCCTTTCCACTCACAAGAGTTTACAGAAAAGCATTGCAGTGAACATACCAACTGAAAAGAATTTCAGACGAGATTAGAGTTATGATCGTTTTTATAGAAGAATCCCATTACTCCCAAGTGCTTGAATTTTTGGTTCCAAGCACGGTTACTTGAAAAAAGCAATGCAGTGTTTCACACTAACTTAGTGGCTACCGTGTTAAACATTTTATTCCTAGGGGTTTGTATTCCCCAAGACAGATTTCAGCTTTATGTCACTGGTTCAAATGTGGCCCAAGTCGGGGAAGACCGGGACGAGTATGTGGGGGAGCACATTGCCCTGTCCAACATGGGAAAGGTGAGGGAGAATTTGTTATGAACTCCCAGGGCCAGCCTGTGTGACCTGACCAGCCGCACTCTCACCAATCTGGCACCTTCACCAGGTACTGCCACTCACAGAAACACCTTTGCAGGCAGTTGTGCACAGGCACCGAAGAAGGACAAGGGGGACATTTCTGTGTTCTGACTTGCTGCAAATGACCCTCAGACCTGTGCTGGGGCAAGGTAAGCAGCAGCTTCTTTGAAAGTACAATTATGCATTGTAACATGCATTACACGAAATATTTTCACCATGAGAAGTTTTTACTGCTTTATCTGTGACACTTCTAGCCATGCTTGTACTTCTGCTTCTTCCTTTCAGACCTGGCCTCATAGAGAAAAGGACAGCTTTTGCCACTACAGATGTCAGCTCTCATCACTCTTTCCCATTCATGTATATATTACACCAGACTAAATAAAAAGTTTTCTCAATTGAGAAAGGGAAGATCAGCAGGTGTTTTTCTGCCTGCTGGTTCACAGCAGAGGAATTGCAGAGAATCAGACAGCGCTAGAGCTACATGTTACGTGGTAAATTAAAACAGCTCAACTTTTTAATTGTCATCTCACCTCAGTATCAGCTTTTGAATTGTGTTTAATGGATGCACTTGCTATTGCACCTCATTTGCAGGTCTGCCTTGAGTGTTTATAGATCAGCAATCACCATGGTATCTATAGATCCTAATTAAACACAATTATGTTTAAGGACTAGCGACAAAACAGGATTCTACAGCATAATGTGCAGTTCCCCCTCAATAGCACTATGTAATTAGGTATAAAAATAATGAGCTCAGTGGATAACCTCCATGTTTTAGTGCCCTGACTCATCTGTTTTATGATGTTGTCTGATGATCTAGGCTCATGACAGGCTGGAGTAAATTTTCAGATGATTACACGATGTACAGGTTCGCCCCCATGGTGAGATCCGGCTCCCAGATGCCCATCTGTAACGTGCTTCACCTGTTATAAACCTGTTAGACTAAGGGTTTTGTCACCAAAGGCCACCTCTTTGGGACACTACAGCTGTATGCTGTTGCCCTCAAAATGACACTTGCAGAACCATGTAAATAAAATTGTAGCTTGTGAGGAGAGCAGGGTCCCTCTTCCCGTTGGAACCATCCTGGGTTACTGCACTGAGCAAGGAAGACAAAATAGAACTGAATCAACCCAGAGGCTATCTGGCATTACAAGGCAGGTTTTTAATAGCATTTTTGTAATTACTGACAGAAGTTTTTGCTGACAGACAGCAAGTGTATGCGTGGCTGTGGGAAGGGTTTTACCTGGCATGAAACAGATGCTACTGATGCATGTCTTTACAAGGACAACATTTCAGAAAAATCCTCAGACTCGCTACAGGAAAAAACCCCACAACAACTGAAAACATACTTTCAAGCTGCAAGCAAATGAAGTGACTTTTTGCTCCTTGGAGCCTGGTTCTTTGCTTGCTTTTTTGCTAATCAGATATGTGAATCTGAAAATTTGGCTTCATATCGAACCTATGTCATCTTTTATTTGGCTTATGAGATGATTCCTTATTACTTCCCATCATGACTCAGCAGATGAATGGCAGTGTGGCATTTTCCGTCCAGCAAGTGCTGAACTACAAAATTGCTTCCGTGCTGTCTTCGTCCGTGAGCTTGGACAAGTCACTTAAGACCAAGATTTAATTAAAAGTTCTTAGGTACCTAAATCAACAGAAAGTCCCGTGAGGTTGCAAATAGATGGAAAATTGGTGTACCAGTGCCTTAAAAACTCCAAGAAAGCATTCTATCACTACTTGGCTTACAGGGATAATGAGGTACATTGTGGTACACTGATACTTGCAGATAATGGTTATACCGTGCTTTGCTAAGCAGACAGCTAACGTGCTAAATATGATGACTGCGCGATGGTTAAAGCCCCCCGGGTAAATTTTTCAAAAGCATCTAAGTGATTTAGAAGCCTAAGACTCATTTTCAAATGAATTTTCAATCCTAAATCTCTAGAACTTTTTAAAGTTTCACCCCAGGTGTCTCAAAATGAGTTCTCTAATTAGCACAACATTTATTTTCCTGTTCACTCCATCTAGCCTCAGGGAAACCAATCTGTTCTTGTTAACTGGGGATATCTGTAGCAAATTTAATTAAATGAATTTGCTTAGTATTTAGGCTGGTCTGAGAGCAAAATCTGGCTGAAGGGCTTGAACAAGCAAAGTGCAACCTACAGAAGCAAGTTCATTTGAAAGCATCTTAGGGCTAGACTGTTTGTCGCTGAGATATCCTCATGCTACGACTCCTGCCTCCTGCGAAAGGATGTTACAAGATATGAACCATTTTGCTTATGGCATTATTTGTTTGCGAGAGGGTATCACCAGTAAGAGATGCAACCTCATCATCATGCTCTTGTTTTTTAAAAGATGTTCCACTTTTTATTTCGTCCAGCCTTCCCTGTGCTGGTAACAGCATCCTCCTTCAGGGGCTGAGCCACACTCCAATATGATACAGGCGACTAAAAGTATCAAATAGCTATGTGCACCACACATTAGGTACTGAAAAGGGTTTTGTCTAAAAAAAGTGCTTCTACTAGATGCCAGAACAATTGAATTTCCTTCAAAATTACGTTATTTTAAAGAACAATTCACTATTAATATCCCTCACAAAACTTACTTTGTTTAGGTTGCAATTAAAATAATCTTCAAACCATTTGAATGTCTATTCAGTGGTATTTCAGTATCATCACTTCAGCATTTGATATAAAAAAGTTAAGCTTTTATTTAATGAGAGTCATTTAAAATATGTAAATGTCAAAAGGATTACCTTAGAAAAATCTCTCAGAGAATTAAAAACATTAACAGATTCCCACAGGAAAAATTCCAGCAGAATTCAGCAACTCTCCTGTTCCCAGTCCTGTCACTTGTATTTCTATCACACATTGAAGCAAAAACAAATTGCTATTAAAATATCATCCAAACACCCTCTTCCCCCTACAAGCTCCACAGTTCAGTTTGAGATACCAATGGCTCGAGCAAAGACAAGAAAAAATCCTCTTTGTTTTTTCTTTAGTCTTATTTAGAGTAGTAAAATGTCAGTGCTAAAAGAGCTTTTTCAGGTATAGGAGAAATAAATCTCTCTAGGCATGTCTGGCAAACTGATTTGGGACTGAAACCAGCAGGTGTGCAGACATAATTACTACTGCAAAGTATTCAACACATCCAGGTGTGCTCACAAACAGATATATGAAATCCCTGTTATTTTTTGAGAATTCCTAGTCTACCAGGTGCCACCCTCCCAAAGGAAAAATCAGAGCAAAGAACGAGTTGAGAAAGATGTGAATAAATTGTTCATCCCCCTTTCCAGGCTGTTTCATTTTCATTCATACCAAAGCACTTTTTGCGCCTACCTGCACTCGCTCAGCAGCTGTGTGACACTGCCAGGCTGTGCAGCGTGGCTCTGTGCACCAGTGTGTTTTCCAGTGGATCACTAGCTCTAACTGCAGAGGAAGCTGGTGGAAATAAGACTCCCTCAAATTAACAGTGCAACACAAACAATTTTGTTTATTCTGTTACACTTACAATCTCCGGCATTAAAATACAGCAGGCAGCCCTTGCAGTATGAGCCTTCCAAACACAATATTCCCACGTATTCAGCTTCTAACCCCCTGCAGACAATGGGGTTTCACAGTGGTGAAACCATGGTCTATCCCCTGCCCAAGAAACACCCCTGAAACGCGGCTGCCTGCGAACCCCGCGGCCCATCCTCATGCTGGAGCACCAGTGACCGGAGTGGCAGAGGGCGATCAGGAGGGTCGCAGCAGTACCCCATTCCCTTCCCCGAATCATGCCAGAACACAGTGGGGCTTGGAAACATCTTACACATCCCTGGTGGACGCAAAATGCTGCCTGGTTCTATGGCACTTCTAGGAAGCAGAGACTAAGAGGTCAGGGCTACAAGATCCCATTTAATGAGTAGCGTTTCCATACGCAATTAAAAGAGACGCCAGACAAATCTGTAAAAGTTGAATGAGCTAAAGTTCACCTCATCTGACTGCAAAAGTGAATTTTTATAGGGTATTGGCTAAAAAAGGTCTGAAAGCAGCTATATGGTTTGGTAAACAAATAATTCTTCAGACGTGTTGTGGCAAATTTTTAAGCCCAGCTTTACATTTTGCATGTACAAATTAAAAAAAGACGGAACACAGTGAAACGGGGAAGTCAGCAATAGAAAGGGACGTTGCAAGACAGTCATCTGAAGAAATCTCTTTGCACCTGAGGTGAAAAGTAACTGACGGTACGAAGAAATACTTTTTTGTGTCCTGTAACAAGCTGACACTTACAAAACACTTCGGGAAAAATGAAACAGCCACTTAAGTTAAAACCCAAAATTAAAAGCCAAGCAGCCTGCTTTGTGCATTCTTACCCAGTCCCCCGAAAGACACGATATGTCTGTTGTCTGCAAAGATAGAAACATGCACTAGTAAAAGTAACATCAGCAGAAGCTCATACAGCAAATGCCTGCACAGATCAAGAGATGCGGGAGTGCTACACAAAGAGTTGCAAAGGTCAGAGCCCCAGAATATAGGAAAATTCCCTCAGCAGTCAATTTACACTGCAGTTTTCAGTTTAAAGCTCCCTTTGCCATCTTTGGTGCTAAATTGAGATATAAACTGTATTATATTTCTAGGATTTCTTTAAAGCTAATTTAAAAAATAATTTATTTCAAGTGGAAACTAGAAATCAGTGGAAATCATTAAATCAAGAAACTGATTTCTAGCAGGGATTAGAATTAGTAGAAATTTCTGATTTAACCAGTAAAATGTACTAATAAAGCACTCTTAATTTTCAGGAGTAAGGATAACCAAATGCTTTCTCTTAAATTGGTTATTTTTCATATTACTACCTAGCTATGACTACCAAAGTAGAGATTAAGCACAGTGATGTTTATTTGTATTTCATATGTGACTTCAAAACCTAAAAAAATAATTAAAAAAAAAGGAAAAAAATCCCAACAGTGGACTGGGAGCATTCATTAGTGTGCTTGCACCGTAAAATGCAGTATCTAGATGCTGTAGATGGATTTCTAGATAGAATTCTCTTCCTTGCAACACCTTGTAGTTAATAGTCACCTCGATGCCAAAGCAAATGCAATGATTTCTATGACTGAGCTCCACAATCCTTCAGTACCTGATACCATAAACCTTCTGCCACACAGCCAACATCACACCTGACAAGAGCCCTTCCTTTTATAGGCTGGGAACACCAAATGCCCCCAGAGCTTTCATTCAAAATAGTCACCACATCATTTCTCCTGCCTAACGATGACCTGCTCACGAAACCACTTAAAAAGTTGCATTTTGGGAAGTGCTGAGAATCTCCATTTCCCATTGACTTCAAGGGACGTTCCGAGTTCATTCTCTCTCAGGAGCTCCCCAAAATTACTTTCTCTCCTGATATTTAGACAATGAATGATGGAAGTTTCCACATTTTAATTGCACTAGTCAATGGACAGATAGCAAACAAAATTACTTATCAGCAATATGCCAAGAAATCTGATGGGAGCAGAAAAGAAAATGACTAATAACCATCGTGCAATGCAACACATTTTTAATGATTTCCACTCAGATAATGGCTCCTCGCAGTGTTAGCACCTTTTTTGTCTCTAAACAACCCCTAACTGAATGAGGCTAAACCACAATATATTATGATTTTAAGTAATGAAGTTTGCAAGAAAAATATATATAAATGTCAGTGTGTAACCTCCAGGAATAGTGAAACCCAGGCTTGTGCCTTGAGATTCACTTGCAAATACTTCCATCTGCAATTTTTAAAAAAAGTCACTGCACAATAATAATTTTCTATATGAAAACATAGATTCAGCATGGGAACAAAACTAAGAATGACTGTAATTATTTGAAAGACACTGAGTTAGCATATGGATCTCATTGCCACTTACACATTTTGGTCACTGAAACAAAAAGCTATTAATCAATATGTAAAAGCCATAAATTAACATAAACATTAATCATTCTAATACTCCCACTGTGTCGGACTGATAATTTTTTTTCAGTCTTTCATTCTGACATATTTGCCTTCAGCTATCAGCTGGCTGACCTTTTCTAACGCAGTTAAACATTTTGGGCATTGCAAATCTTACTGAAGTAAACATTTTGGAGACAGCCAAATATCATGGATACATTTGTGCCAAAAATATGGGGTCTGAAAACAGGAGAGCCCCTGCCTCACATGCATTCACTAGCTTTTAATAAGGGAGCCTAAAATACAGCACGAAATGCAGCTGAAAGAGATGAAATCCTAGTGTTTCACAAACAGGTTCATTTTGCAGATGAGGGAAAAGACACCCATCTGTTTTACTTTCTGAAACCATTAATTGCGTGATGAAGTGCGATGACGTAACTACAGACAGCCTTGTTTGGAGAAAGAAAGCAGGCATAAAAGCCCATAGTAGTTCAGCTCTGCAACACACTCTCCATCAAATTAATGCAAAAAAAAAGAGACAACAAATGCCGCATCACTTTGAAAACTTGAAGAATATGAAAATGCACAATATAAGTGAAAAGAAGTATTTATACAACTGTCTCTCTATACCATACCATCAGACTTAAAATGAATTCCAGTTTGTACACTTGATAAATCATTGTGATCTAGCAGAAAATTCATAAGCCAAGGACCATCATAAGATTGTCGGGAGTAGCCTCTAGTTCAGCCATGCACAGCGGTCTGTCAGCCCCGGGCCCTGCCTGCCCATCCTCCCTAATTAGGGGCGCTGCCTAGTGCAGCATCAGCCACAAATCTTGTGGTTCCAAGAGCTAATAATGTCCTCAGATAGCATGAGCTTAATTAAACATCTTCCAGACATTTTAGCAGACATTTCCTGCAATAATCTTGTTTAGTAACAAACTATTAAAAAGAATTGACAGAGAAGAAATATATCAAGTTGTTACAGCAACTGAAGTTATTTGGACCAGAATTATATGTCTGCAATTAAGGATTCTGTAACTCTGAGCAATTAAAATATCACTTTATTTGAAAACTAATTAATTCTAAACACATATTTTTCCCATGACAAACTTTTATGATTATTTAATTTATTCCATTCTAATTACACTTTAATTAATCTACTCTTGTATAATATTATACTGTTATTCTGGCATTTGACCAATGAAGACAATAAATTGATTGCAGTTCCCTTGCGCAAGAGCAGGAACTGTCATGCCAGTTTCAACACCGCGCTTATTTATTTGTCTGTTCTATTACTTTGCTTTTCCTCCCACAGGGCACAGGAACATGAAACACAGTACAAATTGGATGACATTTTGTCTTCCATACTTTTTTCTTCAAAGTGTGAAATAGAACTTAAGAGTTTTTAGTACTAAGGAAATGTATATGTAACATGATATTACATAATAAAGATATAACCTATAGGAAATTAACATATACTTGTAAAATACATGACACAGTAACTTATCAATTGATTCCTGATGTGCAGGACCACGTCCAGAGCTGCTAGAGATGGAGTTGTTTCCATCGACATTGAGCTCTGCTCAGGATCTGGCCTGATACAGTCAACAATAAGGGAGAAAGAGACCATAACCCATTTTCATACTTACCTTAAAATTATATTAATTTCAGTACCTCAGTAAATTTTACAAGACACTGCATTCAAATTTTGCATTAAGTTACCTTAGATTCAACTAGAACAAAAGTATATAAATTTTTTTCTTACCCTGTAAATATATTTGGATTAAACTCCGATAAGAGAAATATATACACTTATTTTATTACACGCAGAATTAGATGTGTTGTATTTTATTTTGCTTTGGCCATGCTTGAAGTAAAAATGACTGTCGTTTACAGTCAGAAGCCCCCAGGTTTCTTTGACCGTGAACATCCCTGAAATTCACAGTTCTCACACATTTGGCGGAAGGAGATACTGAGTAGTGACTCTTACGAAGACACAATGAAGCAATCTGCTTTTCATGGGCTTTTAAAGCTTCTGCTCGCGTTCCTGGCTGTCTGCTTCCTTCTGCTTATGAAATAACCCCCTATTGTATGCGCCTTACCAAGGCTGAGACGCCTTGCAGAGGTAGGCAATTAAATTAAAATGCACTGCAAGTTGAGTTCTGACAGTGCTTTCCAAAATATTTCCTTTTACTTTAATCACGCAGTTTACATGTCATCGAGTAAAAAAGACAAGTACAAAATATGTTTGCAAAATACATATTTGTTAAAAGAGGAAAAAAAGATTCTGCACTGAATTGAACAGGCTAAGTACTTTACCGGCATTGCCACAGCGGGAGATACGTTTATATCAGATTGTACCTGTTTCTACCCACCACGTTATATTCTCGACATTGGTTCCATAACAGTTAAAAATATACTTCGAAGTTGCAAACAGCAAATGGGATAAATTGGTGCAATCATAGAAGGAATATTAAATAACCAAAGGGAATTCCTATTTGCGTCCAGCTCATGTTTCAAATCCCAAATTTTGGATCTGACCCACACGCATCCGAACTGGTAGATGACACTGGTGAGACTGCTCAAATGAGGAAGGGTTTGCAGCATTCATTCATTACAGCAGTATTTAATAAAGCATTTTCTCTTTAGAAGGTTTCTGCTTCTGTGTAAACATGTCTCCGAGACCAGCATTATTATGGGTCATTCTTCGTGGAGGAACCGAGGCAGAGATAGCAGGTGACCTCCCAAGGTGGCACAGCCACTGGAACTGGGGTTAGGACTCCACTCACCGACTCCCTTCCCACAGCCAGTGGGATTCACACGCCACACAGTGTTTTAAGAAACAAAGTAATGTGGGCAGTACTTTAATCTGCATCAATTCATCAGGCTAAAACTTTAAATCCTTATTCACGTGAACTCTCCAGGTCAGACGCAACTGCGTTTCAGTAAAGACCGAACCGTTGGTACATACATTTTACTTTCTCCAAGAATCCCTTCAGTATTTAAAAAAAAGGGAAGACTTAGCGTTACGCATATCACTTTTAAATATATGAGTCGAAGTTACAGATTATAAAGTATTTTTATGCTACGAAATATCCCCCAAAGTTCAAGCTTAATTACTAATAGTATGTGTTATCTGTCTATTAGGATTCCCATCCAATACAGCATAAGTATTTGGATAAGCCAAGTTATTGGAGAGCAAATTAGTCCAGGAAATCTAATAAGGATCACTATAATTCCAGTGCAAACAGGAATGACATTTACAAGGCAAATATTACCTGAATCCCAAATAAAAAAAAAAAAAAGAAGTTTATTTTAACAGTTTAGGCTAAGCTTACCCTTTAGATACAAACCCACACTTGTTCCTTCATGCCAGTTTGATCACATAAGTCTATATCCATTTTGCATAAGCAGGGAGGATGCATTAGTTAAATATGCTCATCTCCAAGGCTCTGAGATAAGAGTAATCATATGTTAAACAGTTAAATTGTTAAAACGTGAGGGATATTAATAAAAAGCTGTTCCCACATTTAACAGCGTTTGAATACTGATGATACTTCATTCCCAGTTTCTAGTACTGTTTCCCGTGTCTGCATGTTCTCATCAGTGAGTTTCTCTATGTTTTAAGGAGAAACGCTAACTGCTATTTAGTAAATGGAAAGAAATAAGACCAAAGTTACAGAACAGAGTTACATAGTTTACACATGTGACTTCAAGCTTCCCTCCTCTCATCCATGATAAACTACTCCTAACCAAAAATGTAATGAAAAATGCAAAACTGTTTCACCGCCTTCATTTGAAACTTTGAACAATTCTGCAGTACCTGAACTTGAACTCCCAGCCTTTCAATGTGTGCTGAACAGCCCCCTATTGTAGCGCACTTTTATGCTGGCAGGAACTGAAGTGTCAATCTTTCATCAGATAATCAGATTATGTCATGTTCTGACCAAATTCATTAGGAAAACTTTTACCAACCCTATTATCTCAAACCTGAAAATCTAGATCAAAGTATAACCGATTTTACAGCACAATAAAACTGTTATAAATATTTAAACACTAATTAAAAGGCCTCTTTTGTTAAAAGTAAATAAATAATTGAAAGCTGCCTCTTCTTATAAATGCTATTCAATGCAACCATATTTATCTCATGCTTCTCAGAGAAACAGGACCTATATATGGTGGAGGGTGGGAAGAAATGCACTTAAAAGCAGTCATTTGAGAAGATAGAGGCTTGCTAGACTTTTAAATCATTTGCCTGAAGTAAGTCACACTGAGTGCTTACTCTAGTGACAACGCATTAACCCCTGAATGCCTTTGCTAACTCCATTCATATTGGACAATCCTATCCACGTACGTCGTGCAGAGGTACTGGACGGAGACTACATCCAAAAGCAGATAAGAAATGCTTTTTAAGGAAATCCTACATCAGTGAGTAATTTCTCAGTAAATGCAATTATTTTGTAATTTGTTTTCTTCCTAAAATATGCATGATCTTGTCTCCTAAAATGGTAAAAACTGTAAATTAAGTTGGGCAGGTGTATTTTCTTTTTGAGCAGATGTGACATCTGCATAAAACAAACACTGAACATGAGAGTACTAAGTATTTTCCCTTGTCTCCATTTCAGGTGGAGAGCAAGCATGCCATAAGAGGGAATCAAAGAATTCATATTAATATAATTAACAGCAAGCAACTGAGTTTAGAGTAATCCGTGAGCAGAAGCAGTGACAACAAATAACAACAGGACAGTCATCAATATTGATTTCACATATTTTTCAGTACTACAATCAAATTCTCCATCTGTAACTCAAACTTTAAAAGTATGATAATTTACGGAAAGGAGATTAATTTAGCCATTTTGAGTCAAAGACGTATTTCATAGCTTCATCCCAAATCCTGTATATTGTTAGGATCCCTTTCCTCTTTGAAGACTTAGTGAATGATTGAAGCTTCTACTTTCTGAGAAACAGATAACACAAGACTAGTAATCTGACTCTAAGCCACTGGATAAAGGCAGTTTGTTTCCTCTTAGCCCATCTGTCAACACCTCTTCAGTAATTAGTCCTAATTATTACAAAGGGCTAGCCTCCCATTCGCATTATTAAATCAGAAATAGTATCATAGCCAGGTATCTTTCAACGCCTACCAGACTGGCGACCTTCGATTTCATTGAATCTTCTATCAGTATCCGCCTTTGGAAGAGCCTCGGCAGTAATTTTAGCATCAGCTTCAAAGATGCAGATCCCAGAGTGGAATTCCAGGGATGCATTCATATGCACACCCACATCATGGGACAGGAGAGCAAGCAACACAATTGACCTTTGCATTGTTCTCTAAACTCCCGTGATATAAACCACACATCTCTATTTTATACAATAGAACTGGGTTTTTGCCTGCGTGCTTAGAAGTGCTGCTTTGAACTAAATGCTGATAGGAAAATAGTGAAACTGTGTCTACAAAGACGAGGGTCAGATCTTTGTTAAGAAAACAATACATCTGAAACTTTTTTTCAGACCAAGATAAATTTGCAAGTACGAAATAGTAACTAAAAATATGCATAAATGTATTTGAGTGTGAAGAAGATTTAAAAGGTTTCTTTTGTTTATTTTTGCCTTATAGCTGAAGTACTTCCCCAGAAAACTGGAAAACAAAAAGGACGATGACATTGAAACTCTCATGGAACCAAAGCTCAATTAGCTGAGGTTTTAGTCAGACAGTTTTAAGCTCTTCATTTGTGTTAACATTTATTTAACTGAAACAAGAGAAAAAAAGATACTCTTAAGAACCAAACACTCCATTTCTTTTTATTAAAAGTCAAACATGTTTCCCAATAGCACATCCGAGACCACTAGTGAGGACTTGTTTACCCTGGGTTCCTCACCAACACCAGAGCACGACCAGTTTCCTCAGACACACTGAACCAACCTTCGCTGCACTGGTACCGTTTGTGGCTCGTGTAAGAGCCTCTACTAAAAGCTTGTGCCTAGAGCAGAGGAGCTACACAAATATTCAAAAGTCTCCATGTGAACAAAGCCCATGTCCTCTAATTAAAACAGAGAATGTTTTTGTTGATTTGCTTAATGTTTAAAAAAATAAAGCATACAAAAGACTATTTTTTTTTACAAAAAAAAAACATTTTAAAGAACTTTTCTGTGTCCTATATTAAAGTGATTTTGTGATGTTTTTTTCCCCTCTTTGCAGGTCTCCTCTAAGTGCTGTTGATAACAAACAATATCTAAATAAATAAAAATATAAAAATAATAAAAGAGCTAGCTCCTAATAAGAATCAGTAGCCTAAATATTTTGGGTTTGACTGAGCGATCTGGAGTTGGAAAGCTCTGAACAGGGTGCACGGGGAGGAGGCCCCAGCCTGCAGCGCTGTCATTGTAGCTCTGGTGTCGCTGAAGCCGAGTGCCTGGACAGGGACCACGTCCCACGTGCTGGGCCCCTGACCTGTGGATGTGTTCGGCCCAAAGTCCCTCCTCTCTCTCATTCTCTCAACTTGGCCTACTTGGAACTAGCACAAAGGCATCTCAGTAGCACACAGTATTGGAGCATGAAGAAACTACTCCTATCCAGCTTCCTGCATACTTGCCCTGCATACCTTCCTGGCAGACTACTCATGGCACCACGCAGCTTCACTGCACCTGGAGAGCTTTTCACTTCAGAGATAACTAAAACTCACTGCCAAGAAAAATAAACACACAAACTTAAAATTCATTTTCCAAGTTGTACATTTTCCAAATACATGCCACATTAGTAACATGCACAGTAACAGGCAGGCATTTGACTATCAATGGATCAGACTTTAAAATACATTAATATTTCAGTTATCAACAATGCAGTTATTAACACACTTGCTGTCAATTTTTTCTTGAGCATCCTATGACAATTCAGTCTACTAACAATAAGAACCTTTCAAAGGAAAACATGGTACGGTTCTAGTGCTGCTGGGTCAGCTGCCTGGTCCCTCTAGCCTAGTACCTGTTTCCAACACTGGCATGCTCTCTAGAGATGCTATTTAGGGAAAAGACAGAAGCCTGACTGCTTCTGCAGCCCGTTCCCCCCATACTCCTCCTTGCATAATTGCTGCATTAGTGATGTTACAGGGCACATAACTTGACAGGCCATTTGTAGTCCTGATGTCTATGAAATTGTCTAATCCCTTTTGAACCTGCTGATACCATTGCCTTCACTACCTCCTGTAGCAAACAATTCACTATCTGTAGTTTCAGAAAATGAAGGAGTATTTTCTTTTATTTGTTTTAAACCTGATCTCCTACTAGCTTTACTGAGTGCCCTCTAGTTCTTGCATTGCAGGATTTGGAGTACAACAGTTTCACACTCAGCTTTTTCATCACTTTCATGATTTTGTAAATCTCAGTGATAAATATCTGTCTTTCTCTAAACCAAAGAGTACCAGCCTGTTCAATCTCTCCTCACATGATAGTTGTTCCATTTCCCCAGTTATTTCAGTTGCCATTTTCTGCACCATCTCTAACTCCACTAAATCCATCTGGAAAAGCAGAGAACTGAACATCACACATCAGGTGTGAGCCCAACGAGGTTTTCTTTAGTAGCAAAATGACATCCTCGACAAGGTAAATCTTCACTGACCTCAAAAATCACACGTCACTTTCAAGAGAGAAGTTACTTCTTTCCGCAACAGATATAATTCCAGCTAATACACCTGGCAAAGGAAGTGATCTTTGCTCTCAATAGTGTAGGACTTCTGCTGCAGGGCAAGCCAGCGAGAAAAGGCTAAGTGGAAGTGTACTGTCCAAGGATCTACATCCGCAAGAAATAGCATAATATTTTAATAGGACTTCCTGAAACACCTAGACTTCCTGGAATTACTACTTAAAATCCCAGAGGAACTGATAATGTTCTCTGTCCAGCTGAGCCTAACAGACTGCTTCCCTACACCACTGTGTATCTTTCGGGAAAGAATTTTAAAGGTCCTACCTGCTCTGTATCAATGTTTGAGAGCTTTGCTCCATTTCTATAGCAGTAAGCCCCATAGCTTCTCCTGCTGACTTGGGCCAAAATCCCTCTACTACATCATATTAGCAGCTGTTTCTCCCCATTCCCAGCTATGTGCATTTATGTGGCATATTTTACAGTAAACCAGATCCTTCCCTATTTTGAGGTTACTTTGTACTACATGGAAATGTTGGAGTTGCAACCGGGTTGCCTTTTTCTCTTGATTGTCATTTCATGTCATTAACTTTCATGGAAGTAAAAATGTATGGGTCAAAAAGAGACAACAATTATAAAAGCACATGTGCACAATGTAAGGTCAAAAGAAAAAAAAGAAATCAGACCCCAGCAGGAGGAACAAAAGGAAATGTATGTTTGTTCCAGCTGCATGAGGCACCTAAGCACCAAGGAGACAGCACTGCAATCTCCCCAAGGCTGCACACAACATCACTGCAACATAAGCCCAGCCCTGCCTCGGCCTCCCTTCTGCAACCACATGCCCATGTCTACTGGCAAGAACCTACCGAGACACAGAAGACACATCTCCCTGTGGTCACCCAGAAATGCCTCTGTCTCAGAATGGCAATGAGATGGATGGACAATGAGGGTGGTGAGACCCTGGCCCAGGTTGCCCAGGGAGGTGGTGGAGGCCCCATCCCTGGAGACATTCAAGGCCAGGCTTGATGAGGCTCTGAGCAACCTGATCTGGTTGAAGATGTCCCTGCTCACTGCAGGGGGGTTGGACTGGATGGCCTTTAGAGGTCCCTTCCAACCCAACACAGTCTATGATTCTATGATTCTGTGACCCATGGCCTTTATCTGGCATTTTTGCCCAAGGGCAGAGAGGAAGATGAGGCCCCACGTTCCCAGTGCAGTCCTTGCAGAAGGAAATGAGATCTGGATTTCACGACATTGCTAGCAAACTACCTCTGCAAAGCCGAATATTCATTTTTAGATACTACACATCAGAATGTTTTATATAAATGTACTTCTGCAGTTTCCTCAGTTCCCACTAAGGTCTAAAATACTTACAGACATCAATAATTGCACAAAGGTAGCACCACTAAACTAACACTGATTTTAAAGAGACTGCTCACATAGTGAAGATGTTCACACACATCTACAACAGCCATGGACCATTAACTTAGCAACTGGCTTTAGCTCTCTCAAACACAAAAGTCTCCATAATAATGTGCTTTGTATAAAACCAGATCACAGTTTAACCTGCAAGGTCTTTGGTATACTCCTTTTTCAAGTCTGCAAGTACTAGTTCCAGGGAAGAAGTCTGTGCCAAAGTATATTATACCTACTATGGCAGTAAATTCTTCATGGATGAGGTTTTACACATAAATTACCTTCATTTGCAGTCTCTGAATGCTCTTCTAAATTTTATAGGATAATATGAATTACGAGCAGCCATGTCTTTCTTGTAGGTATAACGTGAGACAGATTTTTTTTCTACTATATGCAAAGGATTCTGCAAGTGAGTTGTAGTCTACGCCTCTCTCCCCCAACCTGTGTTGAACAAATGCGATAACACAGACCAGTCAATTGCTTATGAGAAGTGTACAGCCTGCTATAAAGATATGTATGTATGAATTAGGTTTAAGTAGGACTAAATACGAATCACATGGTTAAACAAAAGTGTTAAAAATATCTGAAAGTTTTTTTCTAAACCTTATAAACTTAGATTTCTTAATCTGTTATTTCTTGGTTTAGTTATTGGTACATTTATGGTTTGGCAAAATAACTCCTTTTAAATAAATTGTACATTTAAAGTGCACAATTCATATTTAATTGAAGCCACCATTGTAATCTTTACAAAATTTGGCTGTATTTCAGTGGCTGGGCTTCAGGTATTTTGCTGGTTCTGCTGGATTTTTAAAACCCTAGAGATCTGGGAATGGAATGAGTCTGTTCACTGTTATTATTAGTCTCTAGTAAATACTGCTGGTGACCCGCTGGAACCTAAATCCTAACCATTCTTCATATATCTGTTGAACACTGGCTGCTTTGGACTCAGTTCATACACAACACTTGCCTCAGAAGCAAAGTTCCAGGTTTCCACCGGAGCTCGAATTTCAGGAATCACTAGGAATGTGAACTGGCAAGCAGTACCCAGACCCCAATTCTGCAAACTGCGCTGCCCCCACTATCTGAATCAGCTTAGTTAGTAGTTTCAAAGGCTTCAGAAGATCAGGTCCAGGACCAGCCATTTTTCTGCAAGGACACACTCCTCCTCTGCTGTATTAAATGGCAACAATGCTTCAAAATGCACCTACTCACAGCCACTGAAACCAAGAGGCGAAACACAGCAGGAATGGCACGGATGGTATGGGAATGCCTGCCCTGCTCCCACGACAGCGGGGGAAGGAGCAGGCATGAAGGCTCATCAACAAGATCAGACAAAAGAGAAAACACTGAATCATATTAAAGTAATTACCAGAAAATAAGACTTCTGTAAAGTACTTGCAATCAGCTAGCTCAGGCCTTCAGGCTCAGTCTTGTATGGGGCTGCATGTAGCGGCACCACCCCAGGAGGCGCTCCAGGAAGAATGGGTGACTCAGAGTCACAGCTCCTCCCTGGCTCCCTTCCTCTCACACGGGAGAACAAATAATTTCACCCCGTCCCGAATGCAACGTACTCCCACGTTACTCCTAACTAGCTTGAGAGCACAAAAAGCCATGGCCCTGCTCCCCCTCTGCCTGCCCTACTGTATGACAGTGAGGGAAGGATGGGGCACGAAGACCCCATTGCCTCTCCACCCCGCTGTCCTCCTTTCCCACCCCCCCATGCCCAAAGCTGCTGTCTAAAGCGGCCACATGGGACACATTTACTTCCCCCTCCTGCCCCGCAGTGCTGCTAGGGACAGGAATAATCTCACATGAAGATAGCATCAGCATGAAAGAGAAGAGAATCCTAGTTAGGAAGAACATACGTCGTCACTAGATAATGATAACCACATTTAATGGGCACAAACATGAAGGCATGAATTTCAGAGATTTCCCCCTTATTTTAAAAAATAGGGGGTTGTTACAAAAATGCCAAATTAGATTGTCAGGCACTATGCAATATTTATGGTATAAAATCACTATAATTAAATGCTAAGTGCTGATTTCAATTATTTAGCAGTGAAGCAATAAAATAAGCAAGTGCCTTTAAAATGTTATTTTCATGGAGTAACCACGGAATACAAAAGCAGCTAAAAAATGACCTGTCAGGACCTTAGACGTCCCATGGTGGGACATGAAATTTAAGGTGCAAGGATTCTCAGGCCCAGTGTCGCAATTAATCTCTGCGTCCCTCAGATCCACTATTTTTGCTGCAAGCTTACAGTGGAGCTAGTATACGGGAAAAGAGAAGAGTGAGTTCCTGCCCTTGAATTCCTGCCCTGACTGGGTTAGAGTTACCACACCACCTTAGAACTAGTCCCTTGGGACAAACAAAGGCTTATATATAGACTAAAAATACTAAAGATCTGAAGCAGTGAGGTAGTTCAGTCCACATTGGCCATGTCTGCACATGCCTCTCCGCTGAAGGACCAGGGCTGTGTTCATTAGTGTTGGAAAACCTTGCAAGATTAGATTAAAAAAATAATTTTAATTGGAAAATTAGTTCCAAAATATAACTTCTATTGAGAAATATAATCCAAAACATAGGAAATAAAGGATATTCCCAGTAGATATTCTTAATAAGCTATCTGTCATAGAGGGGGGAAAAAGACTGCAATATTAAATACTACTAATTCTATTCTGGGGCTAAATAAGAGTCCTGAACAAACGGTGATAGAAAGATCCAGCAAACAGGAGTGAAGCCGTGGTAAACCAGACGCTGTACTGTCCTTAAGCAGGATGCAGTGCATGCTGTCCTGAACAGGGATACCTCTGTCAGCCAACGAAGGGGAAGTGGCCATGCCACCTTCCTTCCTTCTGGGTGTAACTGATGTTGCTTAAAGGAAAGACCTCAAGCACAGCTCCAAATTTGCCAGACTCAAGTGCTGTCAGTGTGCCAGACTCGTACATGCAGGGCAAAATAACGAGTGGATGTGGATCTCCTAGACTGCCTTCTCCTCAGCTGTGATCCTTGCAGAAGCTGGGATGGATGACACTGACGATTTCTTCACATTTGGCACTACATTAAGATTTTTTTTGTCAAGAAATAGAACGCCGCCTACTTCCATTCACGTTTCTGACAAACTTTTGTCATTCTAGGTGGATAGATTTTCAGATAAACAAAAACTGAGCTGGAAATGTCCAGTTCAAAGCAAATGTCCCGTAATCTAAATATGGCTGATTATTCTTTGCTTCTCTTTTACCAAGAACAAAACACAACTTATTGAAGAACACATTTTGAAGCAGGAATAATAACCATTCCCAACCCCACAGCTCCATTTTTATCATAAATAAAAAATGCTGAAGGTCTTCCATTAGGTTCAGTGGTTGGGAGGGAGAAGAATGACACGTTAAACTGCAACGGAGGAAGTACATACGCCAACTGGAAAAATGGACTATAAAAAGCTTTTCTTACACAAACACAGGAGGAAGTAACCAACACCCTCAACTGTTGAAGTGAAAGGTGCGGGGCCTAAACACACAACTAGAAAAAAAATTTAAAAATGTTTCCAATTAGTCTCAAATTTGAGAGCCTTGTTCGATAAGGTCAAACTGTTACCGACAGTAGACCTGGCAAATCTCATGCAAAGTGCACAGATGCTGTATAACAGTACCAGGCTAGAGACCCTCCTGCAGCTAAGAGTGTGTGTCACCTTTTATGTGGCACAGCATGATGGGCTCTCTCCCTCTCTGCAGCCTACTGCAAGCCAGGTGGAGAGCCCTCTGCACTGTGACAAGGGATCAGAGTGCAAAAGAAAGGCCATGGTGCTGCGCTGCTGGAAAAGTGTGTGCCACCACAGCAAGCCACTTCTGCTCCAACGGCCTCTACTAACCAGCAGCGTCCCCAGCTACAAGCCAGGAACGCATCCCTGCCAGTGACATGTTCGTCCAGCTGGGAACCAACGTGGCATCATCTCATGTGTCAGCGGACAAAAAAATCAAAGGGTCTAACACAGGTGAAAGAATTCAAAGTACAGCTTCAGAAGGTCAAACAGGCCCATCACAGATAAGAAAATTTATTAGAGCAAATAGCCAAATACTGGCAGGCCAGAGCTGCAAATTCTAACAAGGCAGACTGAGGAAAAAGGAGGCAGACAGTGAAGTTGGCTGCACTGATTATACCTCCTCTGGAGAGAGAGCGACATGGGCCTTTGCACTGGGCAGCACCCAGCTGGAACCAGTCCTCACTGATACCAGCTCCCACACTTCCATATCCCAAGCAACCGTCCCACGCACCAAGTGTTCTGATCCCTAACAGGCATAAAGTCTCTAAGAGAGATACAACAAAAAGAGAGCTCCCATGATGATCTACTGCCACTTCAGTAGTCTCATATTTTTCCATTAAAGTAATTTTCCTTATCCGTGAAAATATATTGGTTCATGGCATTTAGCAAAGTCATAACCTGCTAGTTACAGAGCTTGAATTTAACAATTATTTAGTGAGTACAATGGAGCTAGGTCAGAATGTAGGTACATAGATTCTACTAATCTTTACAAAATCATTCCTCCCCCAGCCAGTCACTGTATAAAAGGACTTAAAACGGACCTCAAATTAGGTAGAGATTTGGCTTTTTTCACTTAGAAATTTCTTACATGGTTTTGAACACCTACCACTTATAAATGACTACAAATTAAAACCAGAGAAGACATCACGCAATATTCAAGTGGAAGCAGATAGCTTGCATACTCTCGTGCCCCTAGAACAAGTTGTTTCGGAATTTTTGAATTCCAAATTTTTACAGAGGTCTGCACAGACATGGCTCTGAGCAACCTTAGTCCTAGATGGCTCCTATTCTCCCACACTTATGTCTGTGCTCACTTTATCATTTTGTCTCATTGTTTTGGGTGGGTTTGCATTTGTTTGGCTTTTTTTTTTTTTCCACATTAAGTGTGTCCATGCGTCTTCTCCACAGCTCACCCGTGTACCCTTAAAATCCTTGATATATCTCATTTGCAGCTCTGCCTCTCCCACCTCCTAACTAGGACTTTTTTCCCCCAAATAGTCTCACCACTTTCTCATGGCAAAATTGGCACTGTAGGCTGCCAACTGATTCCTGACCATTTCTTTATATGTGTAGAGCATCATGCAATTCTACAATGTGAATTAAAAAAAAAAATATCCTCAAATGCTTACAAAATTCTCCTGTTTCTAGGTCTCAAGAAGTTACTTTTTTTGATATTCAAACTCAAATCCTGAAGATAGAAACTTCCATTTTAAGGAGAGGCAAGTAGAAATTTCTCATCAACTGAACAAGTTGAACTATGCTTCTGGGTATGTATTACAATATCTTTTTTGCATCACACCTACTCTACGAAATATACAAAACACGGAGCAAGTGATAGTTTTGTCAGCCACCAGCTAATCAAATGAAAAATTATTAGGCTTAGAAAAACAATAAAAGCAGAAGCCAGCTGTACATTTGTCGGATGAAAATACCAGTGTCTCCCATGTTAGCTCATGTGTATTTCAATTTCTGGGAAGGAAATAATGGGACTTTCTCCACCCTTTCTCATGTGAGCCATAAAACAGATTTATTACCTAGGATATATTCTGTGTTTTCTCCTGAGGAAAAAAGAAAGTGGTGGAACAAGTTCATTTTTTTCCCTTCTACAACTAGGATTTTCTTTATAATAAACACAGAGCTTAATTTTGGTATCATATGGCCCTTCTATTTAATGCTCTGGTCACACTTTTTACCTTTCTAAATCTTGAATTGTAGCATTTTCATTTCAGTGGGGAACCTACAGCTGCTCCAGCTGTCCGAGTGTGAAAAGTCTGTCCTAAGATTCCTATCTAGTATGTTTTAAAGCAGAATCCTTCCCTCCCCTAAATCAAAGAAATTTAGCTTCTATTGAAAAATTATGGAATAACTGGGGAAAAAAAAAAAAAGCAAAACAGTAGTCTATGTTTCTTTCCAAATAGTTCTTGCTCAGCTTTATTTTATGCCCAACAGTCACCCAGCAGCTCTGGGAAACTTGGCCTGCAAACTCAGAGGTTTAGGACAGGGTTGCATCTCATCTGGGAAGCTTTTCCTGTACAAATTACTATTTTTTGACTGTAGCGGTCACCTTCTAACCTTTAAAAATAAATCACGAAAGAGAAAATTTGCTGACTAAATTATTTTTTGCTCCTAAGACTCCTTTGCTTACAGTATGATGTTACAATTCTAAAGATCTATGCTGGTAAATCCATTTATAGAAAAGGTGGTTTCCCCTATAACTTTCATTTTTGAGATGCAAAAGAGACCGATTCATATTTTAAATGCTTCTGAATCATGACATAGCCTGGATTCTCCAGTTTAGTGGTCTGGAAACTTTGAAGGCTAATATGCCTTTTTAAATGACATCTTGTAATACCTCTTTTTTAAAGTAAATCTGTTGACTTGTAGGCTAAGCGTGGCCTGCGATCCACTTTTGGTAACTAGCACCTATTGTTTAAGGAGTCACACTTCTCCACATGGAAAACCTGACATCTCTCAAAGTTCAAGTTCGTTCAAATAATCCTATGACATACGAGCATCTCCACCAAGTCATAAATGCCACTAAAACAGTTTTTAAAATGACGAGGTATGCCATCATTAGCTGCATATAATTAAAATGTACCATAGGAAACTCATTCATTACAGTTGTGAAATTATTTTTATTGCTTATGAACAGCAAAAAAATCCACTTTTTATCATACAACTGTGCCAGCACAGAGCTCAAAGGGAAGCTGGTTTGCTTAGGCAAAAATTGTGCAGGTTTTTTTGTAGATTTATTTCTTTCTCATTGCTTTGTGATCACTTTCACTGCCCCACAGAGACCAATAATTTGGAAAAAAAAAAAAACAGTAGCTAAAGTAGTTTTCAAGCTATTACTAATTTGAAACCCTTCATTTGTACTACCAAGTATATTCTAGTACAGTCAAACTGCTTTCTTACAAAGAAAGCATAAATTTATCCACACAGATTTTTTGGGGATCAAGACACTATTACTGCTACTAAACTTAGCTTCTTTCTTTATAAAGACATACACACAAACATGTAACATTGTGCTGAGGTTTCAAGTTTGTACAAAAGAAACGTATCAACATTACAACTCAGAAAAGGTGTCCGAAAAGGAAAGTTCAATAATCCCAGAAATCTCAGACATACATCTATAATCCAACATAGCTATGACAAAACAATTTATTACAGAAGAGTAGTCATAGTAGTTATTTTCCCCAATGAAGACAGTGCTTCATAGAATATTATTTTGGAAAACCAGAATCTTCAGAATTAAATCTCCCATATAAGCTAATTAGTGACAACTGACTGGTTTACAGTTCTTACTGTTCCAATGAAATAACATGTTGTTATGGCTGAGCTTGCAGAGAAATAGTATGCAAATTAAAAATAAAAGGTGTGCAAACACAAAACATAATATAGCCCGACGTACTACATGACAGAGCCAAAACAATTGTCTTTTTCTAATGTAAGAACATATACGGGTCAGTAGTTAAGCGTTTCTTTGCAAAAAGAAACTCACAGTATTCTAAAATGGTCAACGGTGTCAGAAAAGGTGTAACATACTCAGTCAACAGATCTGCTCCCTAATATGTTACGATTCTGATATTATAATTCTAATGCTTAAAAAGAAGTCTTTACATCAATTAATCAAATCCAGACTATTTATCTGATAGTAGAAACTGGCACCTATTCCAGTGCATGCACCAACATAATTTTCATCTGCAGAATCTTTATCCCTGATAATGACACATCCGAGCCAGAACAAACAGTTAGATTTCCCGATCGTAGGATATTTTTACAGCAAGAAAAACTTAATTTACCTGTAAATCAATAAAAATGTTAATAGGAGTCATTAAAAAACAAGAAGTTACTCCAGTAGTTTCTTTAAAACATAGTAATTTAGTTAAAAATACATCAAATGTCCTTTATACTCCATATAACTTATGCAGACAGGACAAATTATTAATGAAACACTTCCCAGTCATGCAGCCCTCTCTAGAAGTCTCACAGAAATGCTACTAAAATTGGGGGTTGGTGGAAGGAGCTTTGAAAGAATGACAGGTCACAAAGAGACTGTGCTAAAAAGCATGGACAAGTGCTCTTCAAAATGATTCCCAGCGAAGAGTAAAAGTTACACACAGATTTCCATCTCTCCTGCCTGTTTTTTCAGAGCACAAATGCCTGTTTTTCACCTTGTTCATTTCAAAATGAAGCTAATGAATCTGGATATGAGATTATTTTCTATTGTAAAGTGCTATATAAAGATGCTATATAAGGCATTTTCTTCATTGTTTCCAGTACTATTGAAAAGAAAAATATACAACGAAAGAATTCAAATGTCAGATATCAGTGTGCAGATGTCACCCAGACACTGCGAGATTACATTCAGGATGCCAGCTAGGTCCATGAAACGCTACGCAGCGAACAAATACCTGTAAAACAGCCTATGCCTCACACACTCGGTAACCGTGCAGTACCTCCCCGCAGAATCAGAGTGCCGGTAGAGGGAGCAAAAGCAAGGAAACCCGAAAACTGGAAACACCAGCGCTGCCCGCTGCGTGAATGAGGAGCAGCACACCCAGGGTACGCGTTATGCAAAGACAAACGAGCGGGCTTGGTCTTTTTCTTTCCCCTTCAATGGAAATATCTGTGAAAAATTCATTACGGCACGATTCTCTGAATTTTCTGATAGTAATAAAAGTAAAGACCTAGGGACTCTAGTCAATCTGTTGAAATGAGGCTAGTTTTGTAGACTTCCGTTGGCTGTATCTGAATAGAAGTTTGCCTTATGAAATTATGGTGTACTAATTATACAGTCACAGAATCACCCTGGATGAAAGGGACTTCAGGAGGTCTGCAGTCTGATCTCCAGCTCTAAGCAGGGTCAGCTATGAGACCAGACCACGTTGATCAGAGCTCAATATTATTTTTTCATATATGTATTATTAACAATACTATGTTGTTCTTTTGTAAATGCTTTCAAATGAAGGATATTAAAGCACTGTAAGTCTTCTTGAGGGCTGCCATTACAATTTTTCACATGGCGGGAGGAAGGCACAGAGCAAGCACTGACCCACCTGAGGCTGTCCTTCCCACAGACAGGACTGAGCTCCAAGTTCAGTAGACACAGGTCCCTGCCTTGCCTTGATCTGCCCAAGCAGCGTTTACATAAGCTTGTTCACTATCGCTTACTTTTAAATACCTTAAAAACACTCATTTCTGTTGGTCCTAAAAGAAAAGCACTGGGATTATTATAGAAGAGTTGTAAAACTCAATACATTAGAACTGTAAGCCCCATTACAACTAGGTTTGGTATTTATGGCTCACTGATACTAAATATTTGATCGGGTGTATTCTGAACTCAAAACTGTTGTGGTTTGGGCTGGGATGGAGTCGACTAGTAGCTGGCGTAGCGCTGTGTCTTGGGTTTGGGAAGGGAATACTGGTGACAGTGCACTACTTTTGGTTGTTGCTGGGCAGTCAAGGCCTTTTCTGCTCCTCACACTGATGTGACAGCAAGCAGGCTGGGAGACAACAAGGAGCTGGGAGGGGACACAGCTGATCCGGACTGACCAAAGGGATCATCGCATCACAGAATGGTTCGGGTTAGAAGGGACCCTAAAGCCCACCCAGTGCCACCCCCTGCCCTGGGCAGGGACACCTCCCACCAGCCCAGGTTGCTCCAAGCCCCGTCCAACCTGGCCTTGAACCCCTCCAGGGATGGGGCAGCCACATATTCCATGCCATTTGACGTCATGCTCAATATATAAAGCTGGGGGAAGAAGAAAGAAGGGGGGACGTTCGGAGCGATGGCGTTTGACTTCCCAGGTCACTGTTACGGGGGACGGAGCCCTGCTGTCCCGGAGACGGCTGAACACCCGCCCGCCTATGGGGAGCAAGGAATTAATTCCTTGTTTTGCTCCGCTTGTGCACGCGGCTTTTGCTTTACCTATTAAACTGTCTTTTTACTCTTCCGATCCTCTCCCCGTCCCACCGGGGGCTGAGTGAGCGGCGGCGCGGTCCCGGCTGCCGGCCGGGGTTACACCACAACAAAAGCCCGAGGCGCCGGCCCTGCGGGGGGCCCCTGGGCGGAGA
>VYZM01012758.1:63919-122001 GCA_013398915.1 Dromas ardeola
GCCAGGCCGGACCGGAGCCGTGTGGCTGCCGTGTGGAGGCAGGCAGGAGCAGCGGGAGGTGCGAGGGAGAAGGTGAGGGAGCAGAGAGCTGAGGCCCCGGGAGCGCCGGAGCCAGCCGGGAAGGCCCTGGCCGGGGCGCGGGTGTCGGGCTGTGCCCGCCATGGAGCGCACACCGAGCCAGCGGCGGCTGACGTGGGCACAACTCTCGCCGTGAAGTCTGATCAGAGGGCTGCGCGCCGCACAGTGCGGTAGGCTTGCTGCCACTCTGCTTCCACCGCAGTCCTTGGCTCTGCTCAGCACGGGGTTATCGTGTTCCCAGATTTATTCGCCTCTTCTGGCAGCCGCTGGCAATCTGGATTTGTTCTGGGATAAACACCCGAGTGTCTCAGTGCAGCATAGCCACAGTTAGTTTTCCAGGTGCTGTCTTGCAGGAGTGACTCTTTAGAGAAGAAAGTTGCCTCCTGAAATGGTTCCAAATGGAAGTTAATGGTTAGGTATCATAATTGGCCTAAATCGGGCAACAATGAAATAACCCAGTATGTATTGTTGCTACTAGAACAAAAATGCTGCTGTGTGGGATTGGAACATACCCTGCCAACATACCCATCCACCCCCCTCAGACAGGTGATGGCAAGCTCAGTGCAGGCATGTACGTGTGACAGCACTGTGGAATGGCATCGTCTTCCCCCTTCAGAGTCCCCTCTTGGTCTCCATCTACGCCAAGACTTGCTCAAGGAAAGGAAATAAACCATCATTTGCTTGTGTCACCTAGCTAGGAGATAAAAGTTTCCACATTTATGTGGCTTCTCAGAAGGCTATACTGCTATAATTCCAGCTAGAAAATTTAGTACCTCATAAAACACGCTTTTCAGTTTTTCTGCCATTTTTCCCTATGGAGCCAAAGATTCTTTAAAAGCTAAATTGCACATAGAGTACCACAGTGCTGTTAAATAAGTGCTCTGCTGTTCCACTGCTATTGATGCAAACAAAGGCGTGGAGATTTTTTTTGAGTTTGTGAAGGTAAATCTGGGGCTTGCTTTTCTACTCAAATTATATCAAATCTCTCATCAGTAGGAAGACTAGTTCCTAAATCCTTGCTCTAAAGGGCTCCTGAATGGCATTCAGTGGTTATGAAACCACAGTACACCGAGGAGGCCATGCCTCTCTGTATTAGGTATCTCCTAAGCACAGAGAAATACCTTCAGTATTGTATAATGCACAAATACAACCTGGTATTTCCATACATGTTTTGCTGAAATGATTTGAATTAAGAGATTTAGAGCAGTAGATCATTGCTATAAAATGCTATGCATAATGAAATCACATGTGCAGTATACTTTCAGGTCTTTCATTTGTTAGGAGCTAAATGTTTATTAGAATATGGTACTGTTAATATTCCCTACAGTCGCCTTGAAAATGAAATACCCCTTTCACAACACAAAGATAATGAGTTATGTGGCAAGATGAGGTGGTTACCAGAATTCAGGAATGACAGAATCCAATTAATTTAACATGAATTAGTGCAAGATCAAATTTATTACAGTTGGATGCAATTTGCAATTGAAAGTTCCATTATAGTGCACGTTTTTACATGTTACCTCCCATCAGTAAGATCTCAAAAGAGCAGATTCTCCATTTTGAACAGCAGCGATGTGTTTATTATGTCACCAATAACTCTTTCCTTAGGTGTTTGCTGCAAAGAACTTCAGGGACCAGCAGCCCAGTTGTGCACCAGGGGCCGTGCTCATGCTCTTTCTCACAGGGGACCACGACAGAGGCTTAAACAGAAACCCGGGCTTCATTTTCTTTGGCTGCTTTGCTGGGCTGCCCCTGCCTTGTTACTTGGTTGTCCCTTTTCCCATTTTTCAGTCTTCTAGGGGATCACCCCTCTTTTTTGGGAGGGAGGGGTGAAATCAGCCCTCTAGTCAAATAAACCTTTCAACCTCCTATCTTCAAAATAAACACTTTTATTGTGGACAGTCCAAGCTCCTTAGGTAAAGCTTTAGGTCTCAAATCCAAAAGATACACTGTGTCCTTTTAATAATTTCATAGTGGAAACCCTTTATTTGCCCATTCCTGTGGTGTTACGGAGGTTTTCAATGATTCTGGTTTAGGTTTCGGGATTAGGTGAAACCAGAGTGCCTTAAACCTCTTTAGAGGTTTGGGATTAGGTCTGCATCAGGCCTAATATAGCCTTTCTGTGCAAGGCTAAATTAAATGGCAGGAATATTTGTTGTGCGCTGATTCACAGGTGTTTGGCAAAATACCAGAAAACATAAAGGAACCACTGGAAGAATCATGAAGGCAAAGCCATCGAAACATGAGTATTAGCTAAGTACTGCAGTATCACTTGCAACTGTGGGGTCTTTCAGACTGCTTCTAAGTGATTTTAAGCATGGATATCATTTTTATGTGTCTCTTTCACATGAATGTGAGTAAATCGAAGATCTGTCATGCAAATGGATCATGGATTTTTATTTGGGTATCACATTCTGGTAATTGCTGCCTGTTTTATAGCAAATGTATATTAAAGTTCGTCAAACAGCTGATACGACTGAAGCTCTATTGTTTTATTGTACACATAAATTCTACTCCTTTCTCTGGGGTATGCATTGCCCTGACAGAATATGCAAGGTCACGTGGAGAAAAGCACAATAGATTTATGCCTATTATTAAAACACCACCCTGTCTGGCTCAGGAGGCAGAGATGTTTGCCTCATTGATGACCACAGACTAATTGGAGGAGAGAGTTTTGTTGTGTAGGCAGTCTGCTGTGAGGCTTTTCAGCACTTTTCACTAGCTTTGTCTCTAGTAGGGGTATTTTTCCTCTGTGTGCTCAGCTCCATAGTCTGTAATCCTGGCAAGGCCTGACTGACTGGCCGTAGCCCTCAGGTGCTGTCTGAGGTGAGCAGGGTGCATCGAGCAGAATGAAGAGCAGCTCAGCGCTCCAGGCTCGGGATCTCTGCACACAGCGGCAGCTGCTTTGCCTGCATTTGTGGGGAAAAGCTGAGTTCCAGGTGCCCGTCTGTGTGATGCTGGGCCATGCCAGCAAAAGGAGATTGAGTTACAGGGAGGTGATGCCCAGAGCCCAATGGGTTAGTTCTACGGCTGTCCAAAAGCAGTTACTCTCCGATGGCTATAGCCTGTCTGCTCACACCCAAGCATTCTCTTTACTCAGTATGTGCCTGTCAGCCTTCTCCAGAAAAGAGTATTTTGAATGCATTTCTCTCCCCAGATAGACAGATTTCAATTTCAGTTGTACACTTGCCTGTATTCCAAAGGTTGACTACATCTCAGAATTACAGGGCTTCTCTGGAGTTTTTTTCCATGCCAACAACCAGTTCTCTTGCAGGCAATCTCTTTTGCATTCCTATGGCAAGTCGTCTGAGTAGCAATGCATACAGCCAGATCCCATTGTCCCATGTCTGCTTGCAAAAGCGAAACAGAAAGAGTTAGACAAGTTTCAAAAGAATATGTCCCCTCTAATCAGATGAGCTGTAAAAGTAAGAGGGAGGCTAACTAGAAGGATTTAATAATCTTAGAATCTGTATAAAACATTATTTATGGCTTAAGAGCTACACAGGGCTTGAGCTTTAAATGTAAGTTCTTTCCCTCCTTAATGGTGCATGGAAGGAAGAACAAGAGAAATGTTCCAGTCAAGGACAAAATCATAAAATAATGAGCAGAAGAAGAATGAAATGAAAGTATTAGGGGCCAAGGGAGGCTGAGTGGGAGTTTGTCTTTATACATGATTGATCTAAACTGCAGGGGAAACAAAAAAAAAGACTACCTCATCCTTAAATGAGATGGTTATTTGAGCATAAATAACAGTCTCATGTCAAATATGCTATTTCCAATGCAGTCTTTTCACTACAAAACCACAACATTCTCAGCCCTAATCTCCCTCAGATAAAACAATATGGCTGGTGGCTGTGAAGCAGCGCTTTGAAACCAACCTTTGAAAACAGCAACACGTTCAGGGTGAAAAGAAATGGAGGAGATAAAGAGCTGCTGTTCATAGAGCTTTGCGAAGTGAGGCCCCACCTTTCTTGCTTGGAAACACGCTGTAACCCCGGAGAATTGTTTTTCTCTCTGGGTGGGAAGTCCAGCGCCACGCAGCTGCCCCAAGGGACTGGGGCTATTGGTGTGTCTCTGTGTTTAGTCCCACACCAGGCCTGGCGGTCACTGCCATCAGGAGCAGTGAAACACCGAGATCCTCCCGGATGCTTGAGCCTTGAATTATTTTACCTTTCAAAATAACGAGGGGCTCTGACCGGAAATCTGAAGGGTTTTTGCATTTTCAGAGCTCGTGGAAGGCGGTGGGTGATCCCAAGCAGAAAGCGGGGGGCATGGGGCATGGCAATGCCGATGGGAGACTTGCTGAGCTCTAGCCTGGGGAGGAAGGGTGTGGTGGGAACAAACTGCCGGGCTCTCCCTGCAAAAACGAGTGCTCCTTTCCCAGCCCATTCGCAGCCCCATGGCCATGTGCCCTCCCTTGTGCTGACCCCAGCGCTCATCTGAGGAGCGTCGGGACTGATGCGAGGCAGGAGCATGGGGCAGGAAAGGAAAAGGCCTGGGAGGGAGGGCGATCACGCTGCAAGAGCCCTGCCCCGAGCAGTGGCACCCAAAGGAACGGGCCAGCCGGGACACAAAGGTTTCCATCCAGCAAATGACACCTCACCTTAAGCAGGAAGCTCATTTCCCTCAGCAGCCAGAGAGGAAAAACAGGCTCCTAACTACATGGGAACATCCCCTCCACCTTTTTCTGATTCCACTGTTTCCTAGTGTAGCACACGTAAACAACAAGCTTTGAAATCCAGAGGTGCCATCCCACGGGAAGGGGAAGAAGCCTTTGGTCTCAGCACAGACCCCAGTACTGCTGTGCTCTGACTGGGAAGACCTTGCACTGGTGGAGGGGGGGTGTCCTACGGCAGCAAGACCCGGAGCAGGACCAAATGGGGAGACACTGTGGCATTCACATTTTCATGTGGGCTTTCAGGGCATTGTCTGTTACTCAGGGAAATTCCTGATGATCTTTTTGAGCCCTTCTCAAAAGAAGAGAAATGAACTGGGCATTGTTCTCCTCAAAGGGATCATTGGAAAATGGCCTTTGGACATGGTCTGGAGGCATCAGCTGCACAACCACCCCACCAGCGCTGCCCTTGCAGCAAAGCTCCTGAGGCAGAACCCAGATGAGAGAGAGACGCTGACAGGATGCCAAATCCAAACCCTCTGGAGCAAGGCAGAAAAGGGGACCAAGGGGCAAACCTCTATCTGGGTCCAGCTGCAAGAGCCCATGCTTTTGTTAAGTCCGAACGAAAACCTTTGATCCAAACATCCCCACTTTTTCGGTATTCCAAACTCAAGTGAACACACAGCAGTTTCACCCTAGCTTGAAACACAGCCTCACATCTTTGATTTCTGAGGACAGATCATTTTTCTTGGGGTGGGGCACGTGGACAGCAACAGATCCCTCACGTCTGGTTCAGACAGGCCAACCAAAAGGCTTAAGTGGACACACACACTACCAGCAGCATGTGACGGGATTTAGTGCAAGGAAACCAAACTCCCTACCCCACCTCCTGAGCTTATCCTTTAAAGACCAGTCCTGTGCTCACAGCTGGAGTTTATGTGAGTCCTGCCTTATTAATTAAGTGTAGCCAGTGCCTTTTCCCCCTGAATTCCAACAGAAGCAATTAGAAAGCAGATACTTCACACATAACAGCTGGTTCATTTAACGCCCTCCCCATGCTATTTGCTCCCCTCCCCCAGCCAACTCATGTCCCCTTTTCCATCCTTTCATGTAATGGAGAAGGAAAGGAAAATCAAGGTGGCAAAACCAGGGGTGGCAGATGACCATATTCTTATTAAAAATCATCTACTGTAACGCTGAAAGCGGAGGAGCGTTGTTGAGAGCACGCTCCTGAGCAGGGAATCGTAACGTTCACCTCACAGATGGGAAAAAGTGCCTTGGCTGTCTACTGTGTCCTCCTTAAAAGGGGATCTGTATCAAAGTAGCAGCATATTTTCTTTACCGCAGGCTGTTGATGTCATTAGAGCAAGTCTCGTTTTTATTTAATGCCAGAGTTAAGAGTCACATAAAATTGGCACAGGTGAAAGCACCAGGCCCATTAAGTTGTGCAACGTGACTCTCTGGGAATTTTTTGAATGTTCGTGCACCTCCAATTTATTTATGCTTGGGCAAGCCAGCCCCAGAGCCTCTCCTCCCTGTTTCCCAGTACGAATACAGCCTCAATCCTGCCATTAGACCTGTAAAAAACCCACTCAATCCACCAAATTTCCCCCTCCACCAAATTTCCCCCTCTCCCAGGGAAGATCCAGTTACAGGAAGGGCAGTCCTGCCCCTCTCTGTGTTACATGCATCACTGGGAGATGCTATGGACGTAAAATTAAACCCACAGCCAAAAACACCCACCGTAACACTGAAAGTGAAATCTGCCCTTGCTAAACAACACTAAGTGCAGGTTCTGTTCCCAAACAGGTACTCTAGAGGCTGGCTCTTGATTTGAGGCAGGTACAGCTTTTCAGAGGGAAACCAAGTTCAGAGGAATGGAGATTAATTTACCTCTGCAGAACAGTTCTGAAGCAGGGAAGTAATTCCAGTGCCTTTGAGGCAAAGGGGTGCTCAAGAGTCACATCATTTTTTTTCCTAGCATGGCTGGCATTTTTTTAATGTAGAATTTACAGGTAAAATAGAGATCTGGTCCCACACAGGGGACTTCAACAGGAATAATAACAAACGAGTAGACAGCCGAAGCACCCCAATGCTGTGAGATTTTTCTGCTAGATGATTCCTCACTGATCCTGAAATCAGGCAGCATCATGAGGACATTTTCAGTTATAATATGGGGAAGATTTTGGTCCAGCCATAAATTTCCCATTTCCTTCCTCAAAGAGCTAGCTGTCAGAAAGGCTGCTATTGCAGCCATCCATCCAGATGTTCGCCATCTTTATTACAAATTTTCAGGAATCTTACAACACTTACATACTCTACAGCTGCCTGATGAGGCAGCTGTCTAATACCTACCTTACAGACAGGGAGAACAAGTTAGGAGGGATTAAATGATCTGCCCAGCTTCCCACAAGGCAACGCAGGTGTGGCTAGAAATAAAAACTCCCAACTTCCAATCTTTGCTGCATTATACTAATCTGCTTATATGCTTTGCTGTAAAAAAAATAAAATCATCATTTCAGTAACGCGTTTGTTGGTAACTAGTATGAGTATTCCTAACCAAACAGAAAGATCAGCATATTCTAGAAAGTGTTACAGCTGACTAGTCAGCTGAACCCCCTTCTTTTTTCTTTTTTTCCTGGATCTTTCTAGAAGAGAAAAATAAAAGGGAAGGGCATCCCTTTATAACTGCAAAAGCTTCAGCTTATGAGAGCAGAAATCGCATTTTATATTCTGGCAGTTAGTAGTAAACACTATTATTAATGCTATAATAAGATCAGCTAGTGTTGTATGAAATATTAGTGATGTCTGAGCACAAAGTAGAGCCCCCATCTCTTTAGTTAAAATTACAAAATGATTAACAGCCCAATTAAAAACATTTTGGTTTTTGACATGATAAATTATACTTTATCTACCTATCTGTAGATATAATTGATTATTTTATCCGTTTGCTGTTGGCTGTCATTAAAAAAGACAGATACCATGGCTTTCTGGCCTCTCTCCCGCTGAGAGAAAGAACAAATCCTGCTATTAACGACAGACAGGATCATTATGAAAAAATTCCATTTGCCACTAGGCAACATAGCCGAGTTCCAGTAATTATTGTATTAGTCAAGCCGTTGAGAAGTTCCATAAAATTGAGAGAGTTTTTAAGGAGCATTCAATGTTATTTGGCAACTTTTATGATGTAACAATTAAAACCATGCTCTAGGCCCCAAAATGTGCAGGAGATTGCCAAAATCAGATAAAACCCTAGAGGGCCTCTGACTCACAAAGAAAAAAAAAAATCAAATTGTTTACTTTTAGGATCAGACATTCATCAACATTTGGCTTTTGTTTCAGCCAGTGTCAGATAATAACAGCACCAGGTTTTCAGTACCAACAAACTCTACAGTTTGATGTCAGGGCTCTGCGAGTTAGCTGGGGCTGACACCAGCCTCTCCTCAGGAGAGGGAAATATTACGGAGCTGATGCTGCCAACCTTGCTTGGCAGATCAGATACCTGGGAGCGCTCAGCAGTACCTTCTGGAGTGAATCACGTCTGTGCTCCACCAGCGAGCATCAGGAAATCACTGGGGAGAAGTGCAAGTTGTTCCTTCCTCTCGCATCTAGGAGCTGAGCCAGGCAACACCTCAAATTGTCAGGGCTCCAGGGGATAAGGCAGAAGTCTCCTGTCCACGTACCCCATTAACCTGTCAAGGAACTGTTAAAAAAATACTTTAAAAATCACACTTTAAAACTGCTACAGGAAATCACTACTGAACCAACTTATGGCCAAGTTTATCATCTACCTACTTCTCTGCTGAGCTGTGTTAAGGAATAATGATTTACGGGACCAGAAATGAAGGTACAGTATCAGACTTCTACAGTGGGTGAAGTTGGTCACAAAATGCAGACCTGGTTTAGCCTAAGACAGACTATAGGGACCACTTCAAGAGCACATCTGTTTGCACAGGAGTTAAAAGGGATTGATCTCCCTGCCCAGAATAATGTGCCCAAGTCAGGAAGCCTCCACATGTCAAAGAACTGTGATAGAAGCAGTAGTTTCCAGGGCAGTCAAAGGGAGCTGGGATCTGAACACGGGAGAAGGAGCCAGGATACTGCTGTTGTCAGGAGGGAAGGGCAGCAGGGCAGGGTTTAGCACCAGCATCCTGCCAGTCTCCACCTGGAACATGCTGTACCAAGCAGGACAGATAAAAAGATACACTGGAGCCTACCATAATACGGCCTTTCATCACACAGCTCCTGGATGGGAGATGGCTGCCAAGTGTTAGGGCCTGCTGACCCATTTAATAAAAAAACCAAACCCACAACCCTTGGCAATCATGGCTTCTATCCGATTTAAATGGAACAGTGGCACAGCAGCCCCGGCCAAGGGCCAGCCACCTGTGGCGCACGGGCAGCTCTTGAGCCAGAGGCTGTGTTGCCAAGGCAAAGGCAGGAGCTCAGACTTGCGAGAGGGTGTGTGAGAGAAAAGCTGCTCCTCTCCCAGCTCTGAGACGTCTCCTGCTGCTCTGCAAGGCCGGCATGCCTGGCTCCCACCAAGCGCAGGAATCACCAAATGCTGGAAGCTACTGCCACATTTTCCAGCACATTTAACCTCTCGTTTGGGTCTGGCAATTGCTAGGGTGTGGTGAGATGTGTTCCTATACAATTATAAAACCCTCCATAACTAACTAGCTGCTTTTTGAGAAACAGCATCGCCTTGCAGTTTTCTTCAGCAGAGCTAAAGCATATATTGTGGTAGTATTACATTTTCTTGCATTTGGAGCTGTCATCTAAAGCGAAGCATCCTAGGTCAGCTCAAGAACTTAGGTCAGTATCTGTCAATGTGGAGAATTAATGATTTCAGCTCTTATTCTTGAATTCTGTGAGTAAACTGTGCCAAATCTTCAACATATTAGACTAATGCCAGATGAAGGCTTAGGAAGTTTTTTTTAATATATGTTCTTTATTAGCATTAAAACTTTTATTATTAAAAGAATTATGTTACAACATACATACACAAGATCCATCTAAACTTAAAAAAACCCCCAACAAACAACTGAAAAAGCTACATTTCTAATATTTTTTTGTTAGTCCCTTTGGCTTATGGCTCATCTGAGCCATGAGTGAGGACAATGCAAACCCCCGCACACAGCAAAGGGAACTCAGTGACGGAAGAGGGAAAGTGAAGCGGTTTCACAATGCAGGATTTGTCAGCGTTGCTGAGAACAAGACAAACTCATTGGAAAAAATGATAACCTTGTGGTGAAATTGTGTGGACTTTGGATCAAGGGCTACAAAGAAGGCTAAACTCCCTGATTCAGCCAGCTCCTGCAGTTCCCCTGTGGGCTGCAGGGACAAGCCTGCACAACTCGACCAGCATCCACCCCAGCCTGGCTCTTCAGGCTCTAGTCTGTAGGTACTTGCATCTCCCCCTAGTTGAGCCAGCTGGCTGGTGTTGCTGTTCAGAAGGATGCCAGATGGCTAGTACTTTAGCCAACCTCATTTCCAGATGACTGATTTTCGTAGCTACCACTTTAATTAAAATAAAAAATATATACGTAAAAGACACAAGTTTATCACCTGCTAACTCATGCCATGGTTGTCTCTCAGTCAATCAGCATGCACCAGACAGAGCCGCAGACTTCTCTTCCACACCACCAGTATCCAGAGGAAAAAAGATCAGTCCATGTGCTAAAGCTATCAGGCCCTTTGTGCTTCACTCTATCAATTCTTATTTATAGGATCCAGTGCCCTCTACTGAGCAGAATCAAAAAAAGCATTAATGCGTCCCGGGCCCTGCAAAGTTACTGTTAAGGTACAGCAGCATCAGAGCTGAACAGTTGGGAGTCTGCCTCGCCCCTCCATGCCCACACAGGCACCCATTGCCCCAGCTCCCACCACTGTTTCCATGTTATTGTAAAGCAACACATGGAAAGCATCGAGGACCTCGCAATGGCTACAGAGCTGTCAGAAGAGTAACATGTCACTTTCTGGAAGGGGAAATCCATGTGGACATATGGTAGTCGTGAAAGGAGCTGCACTAGCAACCTTGGCAGGCTTGAGTCGAACAGAAATGTTGCTGCTTTGCCTTGATCTTTATTTACAATAAACGCCTCGGCTCCAGCTCAGCGTTTTATCTGGGAACAGCCGCCGGCGTTTCTGCGACCATGTTCCGTCTCATTGGTGCACTGACATATTTACACGCGGGCCGGGGCCCAGGCAGCTGTGAATAAGGGGCCATATATCAAGAAAGGAAAAAGGGATGCAAAGATGAATTTTATAAAATATTTTCCATTTTTCTTTGACTTGGTTGTGCATTTTGCTACGGCCCATTGGGCACTCACTCAGCACTTGGACACTTTGCTCCGTGCAGTCTCGCCGATATTTCTAATTGTGTCTGCATGCCAAGCCTAGCCCAGTACCTGAGGCAGCCCACAGGGAAATGGAGATTCAAAAAAGAAAAAGGTGGGTGGGAGGGAAACTTCCTGCCCTTCAATGGCATGTACCACGGGAAAGAGAATGATGTCTTGTAAGTCACCAGTCTTTTCTGATTCCTGCACAGATTCCTGAATCAGATTCCAGGACACAGGCTGTTGCGTTTTACATCTGAGTGCCAAAGTGAGAGGAATCATTTCCACTACTTTGTGAGAAAAAACAATCAAGTCCCTTTTGCAGTTTAAGGAGGTCATATAGTCTTTGATTTCCTCTCTGGGCAATGGAAAGGGTTAATTCCTTACAGTGTTGACTTAATCCTTTCCCTTTTCCCTGTGGCTGACTAATAGGTTAGATGTGTTGACTCTGTTTAAAAAGACAAGCTTTGGACGTAATATTAATGATATTGTATGTGCAGTAACGTTAGAAAACAAACACAGAGGCACCTGGGGAGTCTGAAGGCATCTTCTGGCCTTTCTGGGCTGACAGCACAGAGTGGCCCTCCAACGTTTCCATGTGGAAAAACACTATCTAACACGAGAGAGTTTACTTTGAGTGACCCTCTTGCCTTTCAAACAACGAGAAGTCAGGACCATTGTGAAGCTGAAAACCTGTTTCATAAGAACAGGCCATCGCTCAACCAGATGAAGAGGGAAAAAAATAAAAAAGGAACCCAGAGAAACAATTGGAAAGAAAAACTGGACATTTGAATGGAATAACTGCTGGTGTCTTTCCTCTGGCATTGACATCCTAACAAAGGGTGGGAGTGTTTTTCCCTTATGTTTTTGCAAGGCGAAGACGGGAAGAGAACACTTGTTTGTTTATTCATTTGTCTTAGAGACCCAGTAGCACAAAAAAGTCCTCCTAAATAGAGAGCATGCTTATTGGCCTCTGTTGTCTATTTAGGAGGTCTAGAGGAGAGAAGCACAATTCCAGTTGTGTCACCTTGGTCTGGTCTGAAAGCTAGGCAGGCCTAATTGACCACTTGTAGACACTACTTACCACAGATATGTACACAGCCTTGGTACAACAAGTCTCACTTCAAAGACTTGTCAGGCTTTGTGCAGGTGTCCCATCCTAAGTGTCATAGTACAGGCAAAATAAACTGGATGCCCTACTGCTGCCAAACCATAGATATTTCTGGTACAGCTGTGTTTAAATGGAACTGAATCAAGGCAACCTCACCTTGGATAAAGGGCCAGCAGTTCCCAGGAAGAGATCTGCTCCACTGAGTAAATGTCTGTCAGCACCATTGAAGAATCTTCTCGGGTGGTTCTTTGTACCTCTCTTCCCAGGACAGTTTCATTACCTGCACTGAAGCAGCTGAAGTTGCACTGGAAAGGAGCACTGGAGGTCCTCAAACGTGCCCAGACCTCAGCAGGAGACTGGTGGGGAAAAAAGACAGTCACCACTTTAAGCTAAGACACAGGATCATTTAGTGACTCACCCAAGATCACACAGATGGTGCTTACACCAAGAATTAGACTCACCAAGCCATTCAACACCTCTGGATTGTTTGCTGAGGATTAGAGTGCATTTAGGAGTTAATTTTAATATATAAATGTAGGATTCGGAGCTATGATGGAATGGTAAATTAAATACCGAGGAGTTTGTCACATCTCTGTTCAAAGCAGGCTAACATTTCATGTAAGGAATTACATGCTTGCTTCAGACAGTTGCAATCATCTTCTGCACAAATAATTTAAGCTTACTTCATCTGTTGTATTCTGATTTAATTTTTTATTGGAAATATAAATACCTATGTCGGTCACCAAACCAAATAAAACAAACATATTGAGTAGGGTCTATTATAGGCTAATATGGAAACAAATAATCTGCAAGTCTGGTTTTATTTATAAGCTTATTTGAGTTTTTACTCTAGGCTCATATTAATCGGGTTTGTGGTTTCCACATCTGTACCGCTGATGCCCAGTGCAGACAGCGTGCCAAGTGGGACCTGGGCATCCTCCAAGCTCTTAATGGAAAACACATGCTTCAACTCTAGCTACCTCAAGACAAGCAGGGCAAGGAACCTACCAAGTAACCACAGCGGGTGCAGCAGGCAGAGCAAAAAACTCTGGGGAGCTTTCTGAGGTGCCTGCTTGCAAGCTTCTTGCTTCTGACTTGCTCCAGGGGCAGCCAGGCTGCCGCCTGTGTTATATTTGTGCTCTCTCTCATGATCAAGAGATACCAATTCCCTTCACAGCCTCCCTTTTCCTCTAGCTGGAGCTAGAAATTCCCAGACTGGACCAGTTATTTCATAGTGTCAGCTAGTAATACGTATTCTAGAGGAAGATGGAAGAAGTCCTGCAGATGATGGCAATGCATTATGAATTCTTTCCAGAACCCTTGATTATTTTTAATATTTATAAAAAGCATTTTGAATGTTCACAAGAGCCATAAATATATACAAAAAATGCCCATGCCCCTTGTCAAGCCAAAATGGATCCAGCTGTTCTGCGGTGCTGGTCTCTGATTGCGGAGAATCCCTGTATTAATGAAAGATGTATAAAGGGAATCCCAAACTAGAAATATGATCTCTGCTAAAGACTGTTCAAATCAACTATTAGAGAATATTTCAGGGAAGTACATGAATAGAAAGCTGATCCGCAATACAGCTGAGATCCAGTCCTGGGAAGCCATCTCCATGAGGACATCTGTACTGCTTGCAGACACGTTTCAGAGCAAGCCGCTTCCAGACAAACTTTGCTTTGTGCTGGTACAACATCTCCAGAGTTTTGTGCCAGTGTAACTGCATCACTGCAAATCCATCCCCTACAGCCCAACAGAACTTCAGCACAGTGCCGGACCTGCTTCTTCCTTGAGCACAGGAGGAAGGACAGTACACAAGCTGTAGCAAAATGACATGTATGACAGTAGTGAGAGAAAAGGAAGCAGTATCGTTGGGATAAACACTAGAAATTTGGCAGAGGCAGTCAAATTTATTCCCTATGTACCCTCTGATGCTCATCCAGCAGCCTCTGCCGCCTGTAGCGAGTATCTCTTTCCTGACAATTTTGACAAAAGTAAGGCATATCAGTACCATAAAATATGTTTTTTTCAAGTTACTATAGCATCGTCTCTGTGTGTTGTTCATAGAGCAACGCCATGGTTAATTTTAAGAATTCAGAGCAGAGAAAGGGGGAATATGAGGGGGATAAAAAAATTAACACAACCTCAGTTCCCCAGCCAGGAAGGGAATCACTCCATCATCCATACTTTTCCTCCTCAGAGAACTGCTTTGCCCACCACAGCTGCTCCACTGGCTCGCGGGCAGAGGCAATTGTTTTGAAACTGAGATGGCAAAAGAGCAGTGGCTGATAAGAGAGGGGCAGATCTGTCATCAGCACAGAAGGCAGTCATTCCTTGTGGCAGTGGCTAGAGAAAAGAAGATGCAATTAACAATTAGCTTTGGTAAGAGAAGACAAGACCCTTAAAACATAGTTTCTACTGCAGCTAATCAAGCCACAGACTTAGGAATTAATGGTTTAAAGTCTTGGTTCTTGCCTTCCTAGATACACTGTAAGATGAAAGAGAGAGTGAATTTCTCCTGCCATTTCATTCTGGCTAGCTAAGAACTGGGGCTTAGCCATGGAAAAAGGCCAGCCTCGCAATAGTTACAGGAAATGAGAATAGCTTTGCAGCATTTCCAAGCAAAGCCAGCACACCTCCATCTTTGTATTTTAGGCACAAAATTCAGGCTTCTCACCCCAGAAAACAAAACAGAAGCTTTTCAGTGGATGCTGCACTGTCCTCCCTTCCCATCCTCCCATTGCAGCCCCCCGGGTTCTGAAGATAGAACCAAATTTGCACAGAGCTCTTGGTGTGTCAAACAGGCTTTGCTTTCATAGGTTTGACCTCTGAGTTGCATCTTCCTTCTCCCAAACTTGGTTAATGGTTCTGGAAAAACATGGTCATGCCAATTACACTGTTTATATACATAAACTGAAGGTTTATCTAAATTGCTTTCTTCTAATTAACTCCCTTAAATACTGCTGTGAGTGCGGCCCTGGCAACAACTGACCCAAGAAGCTGCATCCCAAGCAGTGAGTCTAAGCTATGCTGTAGGAAATGGCAAGATGCAGAGGACATCATTCCGAGACATAAGCCATACGTGTATTGTCAAGCGTTGTCTCAGAAGGATGGACTGGATTTTTAGTTTAGAAATTCCAGCTATAATTTAGATCTGTTGATCTTCATTTCCAGCAGAGACTAGATCCAGGTAATTCAGATTAGCAATTCAGATTATGACATCTTCCACAAGCCAGTGCTTGAAAAACAGAAACAAAATTGCTCCTAGTTTTTTACTAAATGTACAAAAAGTGTTTGTATGATTACTTTTTTATAGTTTTTGTAGATGAAAGTATATCTGACTACACTGTCAGTGTTGCCCCTTTGACAGATGCAGTTCAGGCACAGCTGGGTCTGCATCAGCAGCCACAGCTGCAGGTTTCCTCACGCAGCTATTACAAGCTCCATGAACATGCTTCTGGTGGGGCCACATCTAGAGAAGTGCAAGGAATGTCATCAACTAACATATGCATAAACGCACTATTTCTGGTGCAAGGTCAGGTATCTCCCTAAGACACTTTGGGTGTGGATTAATTAGGACTCCCAAATGACATCAAAGAACTACCTTGTTCTATGACTTCACACTCTACAGGTGCGGAAGGCCAAATCCAGCACAGCCTACAGACCTAGGTCGACACCCTGTACAGCATTGCCAGCCACCCTCTCCTCCCTCCCTCCAGATCACTTTGGTTCTTTGTGCCCTACAATAATTTCCCCTTCTCTTCTCCAGCTTCTTTTTTTTCCCTTTGTCCATAGCACACTACAAATTATTTGTGGTTGTAATGATTAATTTCACAACTCACACCTAATTTGACCCTAATAAGTTTGTCTGCAAAGTGGCAGAAGGGACAATTCCTTGTTGATCCAGACAACTTATCACCCCGTGAACACAATAAAAAGGCAGAGCTGGTTATCAAGAGGGAGATGCCCATTAGTATTTTTACAGGCAGAATGTCGGAGGTCCCTTATCACGCAGGGAGAGAGTTGGCATGTACTCCAGGCCTGCGGGGGGGGAGGCTGACGGCTTTCAGCCTGCAAGGCCACACAATATGGGAAGTGGTCGCTTGAAAGAGGAGTGGGAAGAATGACAGATGGTTTGTGCCTGTGCGTTTTTTTAGAGGACACCGGGTTCCTGCCATGGGAACAGGGTGGACAGTAAAGGCAGTGACTAGATGTGAAGAGTGACAAAGCAAGTCAGCCACGGATGGCCCGTGGGAGGCCAGAGGAAATGCACCATTAGTCAAAGTTGGAGGAAAAATAAAATGCGATGACAACTGGGCCATTCATGTGCTTCCCCTTCAAGGGCTGACCAGACCCTTCGCAACTCAAGAGACTCAAGTATCAGCTTCTTTTTCTCTTCAGCCAGGCTAATGTGCACCGGCACAGTCTGAGAAACTCCCTTGTCACTTATATTAATTCTTATCTTGTTGTTCTTGGCTACACTTCACTGAAGTACAGTGAGGGAGAGTGCTTCAATCAATAATGTAGATCCAAGTGAGCACCCCCCTCTGCTGTTCTTAGGCATCAACTCAATAGCTTAAAGCAAATGTTCACCCAACTTGTGAACTTGGAAATATCAGGACTTCCCGAACTAGAGCGTAAGCCAATGAGGTGGCCTCACAAAGGTGTTTAAGGCCCACACATGGACAATCTCATCACTCCAGGGTACCCTTCTGCACTTTGAGACTTCGCTACTCGATAAAAAAAATGCAAGACCTTAGAGTTCAGTAACCACAATGACAGAGAAGGTGGCCTTGCATTTCACAAGCAGATTTCATCAGATGTTCCAGTTTGCCACTGTCATGGAAACCCTGAGGCGCTGTTGTCACCGCTTGTGAATCTGATGCATTTTTCATTGAGGAAAAGTCATGCCGTTCAGAAGGTCCAACTACAAACACTCACAAATGGTTGGTCTCTTATTCTTCAATGGGTACTACACCACAGCTAAAGACGGGACTTATTTACAACTGCCTCCTCTGGAGCTATGGCATTTCCAGAGTTGGAAAGTACAAGGGAGTTAAAGGAAGATGCAAGGAGAAAATCCCGAAACGCTCTCTTAAAAATACATTGGACTCGTACCCCATCCAAAGGGAATTCACTTATTACCACTTAACTAGGGCTAAAAGTAGCTAAGTTAAATAGAGTGAGCATCTCACAAAAATACAGAGCAAGAAAAATTCAAGGAGCAAGGAACAATACACTTAAATCCCTAACTAAGGACAAGGACCAAAGTCCTGACCTGAAACTTCCAGGTGTCCTGAATATACATAGAATGAACAAGGTCAAAAATCAATACAAGCAACGTCTGAAGTGTCAAGAGAATTCTCCTTACTTTTCCTATGTTTGAAATATGTCTAAGAAATAAACTCAATGAGAATTAAAGAGGCAAAAATCAAAAGCGCCGTCATGATTTAATTAGATCCCAGTCTGGTGTAAATTAAATGACTCAAAAAAAAAAAGAAAAGAAAAGAAATCCTTTGACAGTCTGAGACATTTCTTAAATCTCCAAAGCAGCCTGTATTCTTTAAATTGCTTCCTGTTATATGGTTAATAATCTCTGCTTTCTGCATTACGGGAATCATTCATCTAAGCTAGCCAAACTGAGCAGTGCTATCAGAGTACAAACACCCTGCTGCCCAAAGTACTGTGCCTGACAACATCTTCCCAATTATTCAGGAGTCTCTTGCCAGCAAAACATTAGTTGACTCCATTTCTCTAAGGAAAATGCCTGGGTTTCCTGATGTTTTCAGCTGTGTTTGTACAATTGCCTTCGTGTGAAGTTGAAAATTAATGCACTTCCTCTTGATCCTTTGAGAGAGAGACAAAAAGGAAGATTATAAAGATTAAATAAAAATGGCAAAGCTCAATCCTTTGTCCCGGTTGAACAAAGGTGTTTAAATAAAGACTGCTGTGCATCACTAATTGCGTTACAAACTAAGGCGTCATGTACGACAGCTCAACCTCCTGCATAAAGCTAAAAGCTGCTACGTAACCTGTTGCTCTGACACGGTGTGAGCAGAATATTGGCTGGCTGCATTACAGTTCATTCACACGTTAGTAAGATAAAAATAAAACAAGTTTTCAATTCTGATTTTTTATTAGGACTACGCAATGGAATGATATATTTGGGCCTTGTCGCACAGGGAGTCTGCAAAGAAGGGAACGTTAATTTATTTTTTTGATTTTTGTTTAAATCCTGAAAGCTGTCTTTTTCACTGTCTTCTTTCCCTTGGTATTTTATTTTACTGGAGTTACATAATATTCTAATAGACAAAGACTGAACAAGTATCTAGAGTCGTTTCGGTTTAGATTTGTTTGAGTTGGGTTTGAGTTACGAGCTAATTCTAGTGCCTCACACAGCCTTGGGAAAAAGAAGTCTCCTTGTGAAAGGTCTAAGAAGAGGGATCTTGCTGTTTGGTTCTATGCCGAAATGAGGAAGAACAAGCCTGATTCCCATGTTGCTTTAAAATAAAGGGAAGAAGGACAGAAAAACCCCAACAGTATTTCTGGTCTTCATATGATCTGCAGGAAAACAGGGGGGACGCAGAAAGGGTGAATATCTTTACAGTTCATCTTTCGTGGAGTATAAAGGGTTTCCTTAAATTATTGTATTAGCATATTGGACATACTCTACCACAAGCTGCTGAGACTTTTACCTGGAAAGGCTTCCCCCTACCCACTCCCCGGAGATGCTGGTTCTGACAGGCTGCAACTCCCAATAGCTCAAGCGAGTGAACAACGCAAAGCACCCTGTTCAAACAAGACCGGTCTCCATTTCACACTAACCCCCAGGGAATATCCACTTTTCTCTTCATACGATATCTTTCTGACTGACGCAATCAGATTCTGGAAACCTGCCTTATTAGTTTAAATTCCAGCTTCTTCAGGATGATGTTAGTTTTCCATTGTAAGACCAGAAGGTATTAGATGTGCTAGATCTTGTCTATAAGAAACAACAATAATAATGGCACGCACAGTACCACGCTTAGAAATGGACTTCAGTGAGCAGCACTCCTTGCAAAGAAGTTGAGGGATTACAAAAAGAGCCATTCTCCTAACTCCAACTGTGCCTGAAATGAGGTATTTTACAATTACATGATGAATAAAAAAATACGCATTTTCTTACTTATTCACATGAGATATTCCGCTTAATTTCTGCACCAGTTCACCGTCCTAATTGTTTTCTTCGTAGATCAGTGGTTTAGTACTAAGCCTTTATGCTATGATGGCCAAAGAGTTCCATTATATCCATTAAAGATGAGATCATTTTCTTTTGTTTCCCACAGCAAATAGGATCCCATTCATGTCCCAAACAGATCATCGGTAGTTGGAATGGTGTTTTCTTAAGGTGCATATAAGATTAAAGACTGAAATCAGATGCAGTGTTGCCAAAGCCTTTGTAATACGCATGTTTTTCATGGCAAGATGATTGACAAGAATTGCAGTAAGGTGCTGAAGGGGATATTTCACCTGGCCCATCAAAACTCAATGTAGAGGATTAGAACTAAGAAGAGCTGACAATATTGACTATGAGTGCCACAATGGAAACATAATTAGCTCTTTGACATGTAGTGGACAGAAATACTCCATTTTTAAAAAATCAGTTAGAGTAATTACACCATATCTGTTGCATGCCGCCCTGGAAAAAACAAGGTTTGCTCTGCTGTTTCCTCTTTTCCCAGTAAAATTCAAGTTTGGCACTAGAATAAATGCATGCAAACCCAGCCTTTCTGCTGGAAGAACATCAGGAAAACTTTGTGCATAAAACTAAAAAACCTCTCTTAAAAGAGAGCACACAGACCTGAAAGAATGAAAAAGTCAATGAATTTTATACAAGTTTACTTATTGCAAAACAAACTGTCTGCACTATGCTTATTAAAGGCATATTTCATTGCCTAATCATAGATGTCCATTGTACCTTTTATGTTTTGAATCATAATTGCACTCTGCTCCGCAACTGTAATAGTGAAAGACATTTTGGCATATGCTTACATTGATTCCCCTTTAACAAAGCACTTAAGATACATACTGGCATCCCACTGAAATTAATGGCTAACATTAGCTTTGAGTACATTGATTTCACTGAGATTTAGACAAATGGCAATTTATATGGGCACAAAATTGCCTACTTTGTTGGACAGGCATAAGCCTCTGAAGGGAAGCCTTCAAACTCAAATGTCTGTACGACGTGCAACTGTTTTGGTTAGAAATACATTGCACTACGGCAGCTAGGTTTTTATCAGAATAACCGTGCTAGCAAAAAATGTGTATCTGCTGTACTGAAATATCTTTTCCAGCTCCTGGTCTGGAATAATCTAAACTATAGAAACATTTTCCGGAGGTGTAACGACACACAGTACATGCATAAATGCAAAAAAGCAAAACTTAATTGTACACGATACCTTAGTATTGAGAACAAACTACCATTGGGTATTATATAAATAATGCAGTATATTCAATTCCTAATTTATAAAGATTATTGTCTATATGCTTGTCTATTATTCTTGTTTGCTTCAGGACTAAGTGGTATATGAAGAAAAGGAGGAAAAAACCAGCAAGAATTATGCTTACCTTATTCCCTTTTTTTAGCCACTGTTCCTAGCTATCTTAATGAGTTAGAACCTGCAATGAAATATTCCAGGAAACTAAAACAGATTAAAAATGCAGAAGTAAAAATGCCTTTAAATACAATAAAGTCAATATTCCTTCTCAGCATCAAGTCCAGGGCATATACTGAGGCAATACTAAACTAGCCTGTTTCAGAAGCTCAGTGTCACCTGACTTCATGGAAACTTCTCATCAAAATAAGTGGATTTAAAGAAATAGAAGAAAACTGAAATAAATTTGAATAATGTAGTCCCTTTCTTTTCTGAGAAGTTTCTCAGAGTTTTCAAATATATTTTGCTAGTCACTTCCTAATTCATTTTCCAGCGTTTTTACCTAGCAATACCCATAGCCACTAATTAGCTTTGCTGCAATGCATTTTTTCCACTACATGTTCTAGTTAAAAACCCAAAGTGAATAGCTAATGTAGAATAGTTTAGCCCTATATAATACTTGGACTGCACTGTATTTCAAGGGATTTTACTCTTGACGAGTCTTTAGGAAACATGTCAACACACGTGGACTGGGAAAATAGCTGTGAGACCTCATCAGCTGGAATAAACAGGAGAGTATTTCAAACTATACTTACCGAGTCTAGAGGTTCTCTTAATTTAAATTTTAGAAGATCGTCCAGCCTGGAATAATCTCCCTGGCTATTCACTTTACACATCAGAGACAGAGAGGTATCAACATTTCCTTGTTAAAAGGTCTGAGTCTGTCTACTTCTTCATTTCCTTAACACGTATCTCAACCAAGAGAAACAGCATTAAGATCAAAAAAATAAATCTTTTGTAAGAAGTCATATGTACAAAATTAAACAAATACAATCATTTACTAGGAAAAAAATTGTTTATTAATTCATTAAGTCACAACACAATAAGTATTGGGATCATACATATGAGGGACCCAGCAATGCTCAGACTTGTTTGCACCACGGTGTGGTTTGACAAACGAGCCCTCATCAGCTGGCATCCGGAGAAGAAGCCTGACTACTTGTTGTTTTTTTAATTTTCACATATAATCAGTAATTTGCAGTGTACATCAGCATTTCAATTGACATTAGTCAGGCTTTTAAAAACAATTCTTAAGGACCATCCCTGGCAAATCCTTCAGGAAAAAAAAGCACAATCATAGTAGTTGTCATTATTTAATCTTGCTGTTGATTCGGACATGAAAGTTCTGTAGGTGTGAATGTACGTTTAGTTTTACTTCAAGGGGCAACAACATTTTCCATGAAATAAGGAACAGAACTAGGCTGCTGTTCAAGATACAGGATCAATTTTCACGCAGTACACTCATCAGTTCTAAACCCAAGAGAGTTCTGTTACTTGTGAGACGGATGACATGCCACAGTGCCACACCCCGTACACACGAAGGACAGGTTTTCTTGAGATCTCTTTACTTGTTATCCCAAATCATTACTTTGAACTTTATGATGAATGAAATTAACTCATCTTTCTATTGATTTGTCTGTAGGGGCAGACTACTCTGTCTGCTGGATGCACTGAACAGAGAAGAGAAGCAACTTTCCCACGGCTGAGCAGCAGTGTTCTCATTTATGGGTAAAAAAGGGACCTGTAATAGGTGATCACTAGGAAAAAATAATCCTGCATGCATGCACATTACAGTTTAGTCAGAGGTGGGATGTTTCTCACAGCAAAATCTCTGGAGACTGAGATGCTCAGTATCTCAATGTTTTGAAATATTAAGCAAAAAATTTTTAAAAAACCACCCTAATTTACTATGTACTTTTTTGTGTGCGTGTAAAGAGCTGGGGAAATATAGTAGGGTTTTTGGTTGTATCATACTCTTAAGACCTTTATTAAAGGAAATAGAAACTTCTGAATGTGCCAGTATGCACACATTTATGTACAGATATAAAGTTTTCATCATTTCTTCTATAGGCAGTTGGAATATTCAGGCAGTGTTTCAACTACACTTCCACTCAAAGTATTTCTTTTAAACGAGAAGCTTATGGATAATTTCACATATGAAAAATGGCATCAGCAGATGTGATAAGGAATGCTACTTGCCATCAAACTCCTTCCTCTTTTACAGACCAGAAACACGGACCAAAAAATCAGGAAACTTTGTAAAGAAAGCATTTAAGATTTCTTTTGTTGTTGTTCAAGTCAGAACAAATCTTTGAAAATGGAGTATTCTAGTATCAATGAAAGTGTGATAAATACCATTACATCACAGGAAGGTCTGATACCTTTTGTCTAATAGTTTCTCTGACAGGTACAATTCTCATAGTAAAAAAAAGATTTCGCACTTGAAATAAACCAACCATTTGTCTGTGTTGCATGTTGCAGCAGTGAAATAGCAGTCAGAGAAAAAATAGCAAAGATATACATGACCATCAGACTATTCTTCCAAACTGTGCAACAAGCAGGGGGACAGCTACCAAAACAGCCAATTCCACACACAAAAGCACTGATATAAATTAACTGCAAAAAGGATACATTTTATTTCACTTCCAGCTGATCTCTTTTCCTACGTGCACTATTCTGCTGTTAAGGGTGCAAGAAATTATGTGACTTTACATATCAAAATGCTGCAACTGCAACATGGACTGAAATTCAGTGCAGTTTGGTTTGTGTTTGCCTTTGTCGGGCTACTGATGTAACAGCATTCTGCAAGAGAAGCTTCACCATCAGATTTCTGTTTCTTCATTGCCAGAAATTAGCCAGCATCTCCCCCTTCTGGATAGCAGGAAAATAAGCAGAAATTTGCAACAGATTAATGCTTTCTCACTCTGGTCAATACTCGGGGGGGAAGAAAAAAGTTCGCAGATAATTATTTTCTATCTTTGTTCTGAGCAGGACCATTTCTTTTCTAGATCAGTGTTCAATATAGTTCCCTTCAGTAACGTGTTTTATTAAAGCCAGACCTAAATCCACTCAGATGTAGCATCCATCTCATCAGCAAGAAAATCTTAAAAACAAACCAACAAAATATATCACTGTCAGGCAGATTTCCACATTCTATAAAACAGAAAATGGTGCATGAGTTGGATTATTTGTGGTTTTGATTCTACTCATCAGCGTTGCTTAATACATGGCGCTCAAGCAGTAATGTGTGAGATGTGTCAACTTAATTTGAACTGAATTAGAAATTTCAAGAGTAGGCAGAAAAGTCACCATAAAATTCAACTCTTTCCTTAGCACCTCTGAGCTCATTCATTCTCAGCCATCACAATAATGTTACGACTAGGCTGCCACTGATTAATCCCTTGGGATTCATCCAGTAGCAGCACAGCTTCAGTGATAAGTGATTTTCTATTAAATTCTGGTACATATTACATTTTAAAGCAAAAACCCAAAGATGACAACTTAGCCATTGTTTCACACTCTGGGAACTTGTTTCTACTAGTGAGTACCGAGTCTCAGTGTTCAAGATTAGAATCAGCAATGAGCTACCCAAGCACTCCGGAGAAAGTATCATCACCAAAATTCTAAGGGAGGCCCTGTCCGATTCCTACCACTGTATGAACATTATAGGAAACACTTCTGTTGGCATTCAGTCACGCCAACAGAGAAACTCAAATGTCAGCTGTTTAATTTGTAGATGGCCTCGGATGTCACTGGCTTCAGTTATATTTACATATATAAAACTGGGATTATTCCTTAGCTCCCAGCAAGAGAAGAGTTACAGGCACTTTGAAAGAGAGAGATTTGTTACAGAGGGCTGCATTGGTTTTAGAACCATGATGGTGCAAGGACAATTTCTTTGTCTGGCTGTGAAAAAAACCCGTCTACAGGGAGAACAAGAAAGGTTCCTAGAATCTGAACCATTAAAGCTGTTTCAACTCTAAGCGCCCCTTTTCTTTACAAATATATTTTGTGCTTTTTTTTCCTTCTTTCCAGGGATGGTTATTTAACCTCAGCAGCCTGTGACTGTTGCATCCAAGCCAGAACGCTTTGTAATGTGCAACTTGGTAATTTCTTCAGCACAGGTAGGGTGAATGCCAATTGTCTTCATTAGTTGAGGATACGTAGCACCACATCTACAAAAAAAAGAATTGTCATAAGAGTTGAGACAGAGAGAATTAAGCAATTTACCCCAAGTCACAACTGAGCCTACGGCAAAAACATATGACAAAACTGCAGCCTTCAGCTTTTCTTGTACATACACGTGTGTTTCACTAACGGTGACTCCAGATGGAAAAACACACACATACACACAGAGAAAGAAAATCTAATTAGAACTGCTGGCAAGAATCTGCTGAAGGAAACAATACCAGAATATTCTGCCATGATCTTAGAGAAAGTCTGGTGCTGACACTGAAATTATCAATGTTATATGCACGAGGAAAAAGTCTCTCATTTGAAAAAACAAAACAAAACACACCACCACCAAAAAACCCTTGAGCTAAAATCCCACTTCCTTAATTCCTTTACTTATCCAATAACATTCTTAGACTTGATGACTTTCCTTTAAGCTGCTATTCCTGGCAGGCTCCTGCTGTAAGAATAGCTGAAACGGCCCTAAATTCAAGAATTGTTTCAAGCTCTCTATGGAATAACGTTCTCTCCCTCTACAAAACACAGGGAAGAGAGCCATAGATGTCTTCTGGTGTTCCCACCAACATCCAAAAAAGCACTCCCAAGCCAAAAATCATTGCTGAGCACAGCTGTCACTGGAGTACTAAGTAGGGAGGGAAGGTGGAAAATCATCCTTTGGAGAGGCTGAAGTAATAGCTATTATTTGACAAAGGAGAACAGCAGCTCTTACAGCGGGTGTTCCACACTGAAAGCTCTGGATTTGTGAACTACAATAGAAACCAATACAAGAATCTGACCTGCTGAAAACCCCTCACTGTGGCTAAAGTTTTAATTTCCCTCAGGCAAGGCAGAAAAGCACTCTGGTTTCATGTGCTTCCTTTTCACTGGTTATTTTGGATAAAACTTCAGAACAATGACATCCTACAAAGTGTAGTTCCAGAATCTATACCACTGGCGATTAATGGACTACAAACACATGTTGAAAGTGTGTACTGAGGGCACACTGCAATCAGTGATGTCCAAGATATTTCTCACATGATACTGCGGTCCTGCCTTCTTAATCCTTTCTGCTTTTCATTTATGCCAGTCACTCACAACTGTTAAGACTAAAACTGAAATAAAACGGTGATGATATTTAGGAAAATGAACTAACACCACAACTGGGGGTGACTTTCTTCAAAGAGGAGTTAAAAACTATAATTTAGTAATGTAAATACACCAATCAACATTTCTGAAGATGTGAATCAGCAGTAAGAAGGGAAATGAAAAAACATATAAGCAATACTTGTAGCACACAAGAGGCATAGCAGGAATTCTCCATTTAACCAGAGAGGACCCAGAATCATCCCTTACTCCTTCAAAGGGAGGACTTCTATAGTAATATTTGAGCGAAATCTTAAACGAGGTCAGATCACAAAGGTTCACCTATTTGGTTAAGTTTGTTACTGCAATTGTCAGATAGCTCCAGACAAACATACCTCCCCCCTCCCATCATCCTACGGAGCTTTCTTACCTTATCATATTACGGTTAGCTTATACCTCAGAAATATAAAAATTCATGCAAGTCCTCGCAGAGCTTTTGAGAAGCAATGGCTGTGCACATTTCAAGATGAGATTAGGAAAGGAAATGCTTGGCAGGTGTAAAGAAGTGCTTTTCATGAAAAGCACAAGTATCCTTTTAAAGAATTGACTTGCAAAACTACACGGTTATTTTCTACCCTGTGCATAGAATGCAAAAGAAGCTACACTCTGAGAAAAATAATGTTAGTGAGTTAATGCACAATTTTATTTTTCGTTTTAACTATATCAAGCCAACAATATATTTTCCTCAGTTGTTCCTTAACTATATCCAGTATTACAGTAACTAAATCCAGTACATCTTAATGAAGAACTGCAGTATTTTTAGTGAAAATATGTGCAATACTACATAAAAGTAACAAAAAGCATGGATTCTTTATAGTGTTGCCAAAACTAGGCAGCTATCTTTTATAATCTTACAATAACTTAAAAAAGCAGGCCTTAGAAGCTAGAGACATTCTTTTGTACTTACTTGATTCCAAGAGCAAATCCTTGAATAACTTCGCCTGCATTTGGTCCAATGAAATGAAGGCCAAGTATTCGTTGCTCTCTCTCTCGCAAGCACACCATCTGAAAACAATACATTACATAGAGATCTTTTCTTAGAACATTCAAGACATGAAGTTGAATTAAATGAAACTGAAGTGCCTTGAGATCCTAGTTCAGCTGTTTATTCCCCATGTGCCAAGAACTTACGCACTTGCTTAAGTCTTACTGACTTCAATAGGTCTTGTGCTTGTCCTTAAGCACTTTCCTGAATTAAAGATTTATCAGTGTATTTCTTTCAGACTTCAGGGAGCCACTAACAACAATAATTTCTACTGAATTGAATACTTTGTTGTTTGTCATTCATATGAAGTCCTCGAGATACCTTCTGTAGTCTAGTAACCAGACTAGTGTTGTTGTGACACTGAAAGGCCACTTTAGCAATTCTCCAAGCTGCAGTTATTCTCAGCAGCTCCTCGGCAGCATTGCCAAAGATGACCACTACCAATTACAGGGTATTTTCTGCCTTTGCGATTCAGCCCGTGAGCACTTACCGCAGCACGTTTGGTGAGATACATTTACTGCACCAGCCACATAACCTAAAAAGGAGTCAAGCCTTGGAAGCAGCCAAAGATGAAGGTGAGCTAATAAGTATCTGGGAGGGCCTGAGTCACTGTACGCTGAACTTTCATTAGACAACTTAATAAAAACTTTTTAGTTCCTTTAAGGACATCATCTTTATAATTATGAAAAGAAAGTCAGACTCTCCCTGTGTCCTCCCATCAAGCATTAAATCATCACCACTAATCTAATTCAGTAAAGGCTTGGATTCTTTAATTAAGAATCCCAGGAACAGCAGCAATCCTGGCGGGGTACTTTAAATATTGAGGAGTTTTAAAGAAAGAATGCTTTTGCAGGAGAATTTGAAACTCTCAAGTTTAATGTTTGTTCATGCATTTTGGGAGTTTAGTAAGGACTATATTCAATATCATCCAACAACTATTATGCTATTACTACTTCACCCTCTAATATTTACTTTGATTGACATAATTTAAAGGGAATAGCTAAAAAGAAATAGCATCACCTTAGTTGCACTGACAGTCAGGACAGTTAAGGTAAGCTACTGAGGTGCTTACACAAATCAGATGGGACAAAATACAGTTAGAAAAACTGGCTGCAGCTACTGACAATGGATATTGCTTATATAACACAACAATAACAATGTATTTTGTGATGGACCTACAGAAGTTACTACATTTATTCAAAAAAAGATTGCTCCCTGATATTGCGGAGAAAAGAAAGAAAAATAAAGTAAAATAAAATAAAAATTTTATATATTTTTTTATATATATATATATATTCTAACAACACTGCACTTCACCTTATCTAAGATTCTCTACTACGGGCAAGTGCATCAAAAACCTTTTCAACACTGAAACAACTGGACACATTTTAAGTCCAACACTTTGGTCTAAACCAGGAGGTTTTTGTTTTCATGAGTGAGAATGAACAGTCACTCTTGTGTTGTAAGCCTTATGCTTAATTCTTTTGAAAGTAGCGTACCTTCCCCAGAGATGGCAACTCAAATATTACATATAACTAGTTAAGAACTTCGCTGGGGGAGGCAGAGATTAATCTCTATAGAATTTGGAATATTTCTTAGGAACCTTAAGAGCAGTTCAAAGATGGTATCAATCAGCAGAATGTCAGCTCTGAAAAATGCTAATATCTGTAAAGCAATTTCAAGATGCAATAGGATATGTAACAAATATTAAACATTTGAAGTTACACTAGAGAAACAGGCTGTCACCAAGAAAATATCTCATCCATCTTGAGAGGGTTTTTTGCCAAACAGTCCTCCTTAAAGCTGGCTGTACCATATCTCTCGTTTTAACAGAAAAGCAAGTTAAAAGCTCACAACACTCACTTTCATATAGCATTGAGTTGCATCTCTTTCAGCCACTGTAAACTCTAAAGGTTTATAATATGCATGGTATACCTGGTAGGGAAAACAGTAACATTTTGCATTAGAGAGTTCTATTATGTCAAAAACTTCTATTTAGTATTATAGTGACTACTATTACTGCATACTTAATGTTGTATACAAAAATTGATTTGTTTATAACCTATTCATTATTTTAAAGAAACATGGAAAGCACAGTAAGAGTTTAACACAAACCTTTCTTATAGAACCATTAGATTAAAAGCAAAACTGAAAAAAATTACAAATAATCATGTTACTCAAACCAGTGACCCAAATTAAAAATGTTAGTTTTGTTCCTTTAAGCTTCTCCCAAAAGTTTAATACCTTGTTTACTGAAAATAATGAAATCAAAGAAATTTTCCGTATCTATAATAATGTAGACCACAAGACAACCCAAACTGCAATTTTTGTATTCTGAATAATAAATGATTAATTTTTCATTAATGATTTTGCCTGGGGCTCCAAGCTAAATCCATCAGCTGAACTTGCTCCCCAATACATACATAACACCAGCATCTTAGGGGACACACACACACACATATACATATCAATTGTCTGTCTTAATCGAATAAGAGCAATTGTTTTACAGTAAATTATATCATTCTAGATGGCACTAGCATCCAGAAACCCAGAGAAGAGTTCTGGAACAGATTTCTGAAGTATAAACTGTATTTCAGAATCATAAAAGACAAAAATGATTGGTCATGAAGTGAAGTACTGCACTTTGTATTTCCATAGCTTACTGAGTCATATGCTGACAGCCTTTCTGATGAGCAAATAATGGTAACACAACATCTCTTTTCAAGGGTGACTTGTTTGAATTTTGTCTTAGTATATAGCGATTGTGAATTTCTTCATCATGAGTACCTTAATCTCATTCCTTACTTCAGAGGGCTGGGCGTGAATATATGCCATAACAGATTTCTTCCCCAATATGCAATGCCCAGGAATACTATATCAAGACTTTTTAGCCACAAAGACACTTAGCAGCTTGTGCAAATATTTCCAGGGGCATTCCAAAAATTTAGTCTAAAGAACCTGACCAGCAATTCTGACAATTAAAATGAACATAACCATTATTTAATGATGCTGCACAATATAACTTAGTAAACTGGCAGCTAGTTTAAAGGTGTCATACACTACCAATAATTTTAAGTCCACTAGGTAACAGTTCCCATTGTGACCTGCTGCAATACTTTTAAAGTCCTGAGCTTTTCTAAAGACAGCAACTCCCTAACTGCAAACATAGTATTTTTTGCGGACCAGAAATTTTGCCTGATACACAGTGAAACTTCTGTCTTTCGATAGCGCAACTTTGACACCAAGTATAAAATAAAAAATGTTTTCATACCTCAATATTATCTGATCCATAACATTGCACAGCCGCTTCTTCCGAGAGTCCAACACAACCATATTCCAAGGGAGTGAAAACTGTAGTAGGTACCTGCTTGCGAGGAAACAGAAAGTGGTACTGTTGAACCATACACAGCAGCTGCCCGGCAGATACAGGGGAGACTTGTGCATGACTGGGAAGTGTAGCTCTGTCACACACATCTACTTCGGCTACTGTCAAAGCTGGATTCCAGATGACAAAATGAAATTCCTTTAAAAATGCTTAAGAAAAAAAAAGCCTAAGATTTGGTTTTTATTATTGAAAAAAGAAATAACGACTCACATTGTCATAGTCCATCAATTCTGAAGACTGGCCAAAAAGACGCCGAGCCAGCAGTTTTCCTGCAGCTATTGCTGTGGGTGTTAATTCAGGACGGCCCTAAGAGAGAGCACAAAGCTTTGTTTTAACTAAGAGAGAAGCAGCATCCAAGGATTTCTCCTGGGATAATGGTCATAGGAAGTCCAAACCTTTGGAATTCCAGCCTTGTAGCCAGGAATCCAAATGGAGAAGGCAGTAGTAATTTCTGTCCAAACATGCCTTTAAGTCTCTGAGTGTAATATCTGTCTCGATGGGGAGGGAAACAAATGCCACGAATGAAGGTCAAAACCCTGTATCTTATCATGTCACCCCTTGAAAAGCAGAGGATATTCACATGCTGAGCATTCACTTCCCCCTTTCTTTCCATCAGTCACCAAGAAATTTCTCAGATGGTCTTTTTAAAGCAGGAGAAGTCTAGTATAAAGCAGCAGTGTTTCTATAACATCAGACCTTTTAAAAAAAGTTGTCTGACACGTTTTTACAGAACACAGACACAAAATGTAGCTATTTGTAGGCACTATTGCTGACTTCCTATGTTGGTCCTGGATGGGAGAAGGGGAACACTATTTTGCCAGCACTGCAACCTATAGGTTGAGTTGGTCCTAGGCTCAGGCTCTGGACTAGAGGGGCATGAAAAAGCAAGTGAGAAATTGCACTTCCTGCAAGTGAGAAATGGAACGGTAGCAGGATATGACCAGGACACGCTCCAGTTCAAGCCATGAGTCCTAGCTACTTTTTAAATCCAAACAGGACTATGGAGTGTGCCAGAACCTGAATTTTGAGTGCTGCCACACCACCACTGGAGCATCAGAACTCCAGTGCTAGTTTTAAGGAAGCTGGAAGTTTTTGCAAATTGAAGTAAGGCATTTTCAAAGGAATTTGTTGAAGTCTGAGGAAGAACAGTCCATGTAAATTAATAAGATCTAACAAACTTCATAAATCTAGTAAAATACATTATTTAAGAGTTCATCCAAGACATATCACCAAGATGCTTGCGTGAGATGAGGAAAGAGGTCACAAATCTAGAAGAAATGATGTGGAGACATAAGAAAGCTGTAACTGAAAAACACCTTTGTGGGACAACATGGAATGCTTTACAAAACGTGTGAAGTTTTGATTCTTACAGGTTCCATCTGGACACAACACTTGTCACGTTCCTGCAAAGCCCCACTTGGAGGTTGTCATCCAATAAGCCCTCAAAAACAGCCTTCAGCAGAAAATAAGAGAAGGATTCCCCATGACACACGTTCAAGTTTTTCAAACTTTTTGCTCATTATGCTAAAGTTCTTTAGCATTTACTGGAATCCATTCCTCTTTCCCAGCTTATCTTGTCTGTAGTTTGCTAGATAGATTCTGTACATGGCATCAGCTACCATTTACTTCAGTACACCTACCATATCAAGTATCTGCATATTAATATGCATTATTAATAGCCACTTAAAATTTCCATTGCAAAAAAACAAACGGAAACATTATGTCTAACCTGATAACAGAAACTACAATTCTGATTGTTACTGAAGGCTAACCTATTTTTCCCAACGGCTCATGACAAATCACAAAACTGCAAGTCTATCCCTTTTTTCTGCCTAAGATCCATCAAATCATGGTTTTTCAAATGCATTTTGACTTTCAAGTCTGTAAATGTCATTTACCAGATGAAATTTGCCATTTGTTTTTTCTTATACACATTTGCCTGAAACATGGCTGCCAATCATTTCTGTAGCAGGAAATACAGATGTTGTTTTGGCATTCCAGAAGTGAATAGAAGATTGGAACGAGAGATAAAATTGTGAAAGCACTGCCATGCATTCCATAAAACCCAACTAATTACTAAAACATCCAGGCAGATAAAGCCCAATTTCTCATAAACAATGACTTAAAGACCTTCCTTGGTAAATATTTGAAATGAACATTCACTTTGCAGTCATGTGTAGAACTACTCTGCTGATTATTATGGATACAAATTGTTCATAAGAATCCTCCAATGTATTATACATTTAAACGAGATGGCTCCTAAGAGAGTTTAAAAAGCTTTGAAGTAACATGTATTTGTTTTAACACAACTCTTTTTGGTCTTATTTTTATTCAAAGCAACATACTGTACATTCCACCTTCTCTACACATCTTTGTTATAACACCCTTTGAAATATGACAGATGTATGGCAGCATGACCATATGATAAACCTCCTTCTGAGAAAACTTCTGTATAGCATGTGCCATGCTTTTCAACAAGACTGCTACTGGAGGAAGAATTTTAACACAGAGAGTTTATATTAGAATTGGGGGGAAAAAAAGAAAATCAAACTAAAATTCCAGCTTGACCTTCCTCATCCTGATTACAGAAGATGAAAGTGCCTAAATGCAATTTCACCTGTCAGTTGAAAATAATATTTTGCCAAAGCTTGAAAAACTTTTTTTGAGGGTAGACAAACTGGCTGACGTCTGGAAGGGTTTTTTTCCCCTTTTCTCCAAATGAACAGCTTGGATAACATTAGGATTCCATTTGCCATACAAGGGTGCAACAAGACACCCACACACACATGGTTTCCCATTTGTGCCAGCTGGGTATGACTCCCAAATGAAAACAGCCCTTCTGAACATAGCAGGAAACTAGCCTTTCCCCTCTCTCATTCCCCATCTAGCCAGGGCACTGAATTAAAACAAATGAAAAAAAAGTATTCCTTGCTATTTGGTAGCAATTTAGCGTCTATTCAGCTGGCATGGTAAGGGAGGGAGGAGGAGGGCTTGAGAATTACTTGCAAAGGTATGAGCAACAGCTCTTTCTAGTAGCAAAAAGGCTCTGACAGGGAGAGAGCAGAGCAAAGAGAAATTGTGAGCAGGAGCACTGGAGAAAAAAAATCTTATTCTTGTAAGCAATATTAGGGATCATTGTTGCTCATTCACAGGAAACATGATTCCCCTTCCTGTGCTCTTTTGGTAGGTCTCATCCAGTAAGTGTCCCACACCAAGCTCTACAGCTCTGCGGTTCTTAGCAGGATGCACTTAATTCTTCTGTGTGTATTCTTTGAGATGCGCACCAACACAGAACTTACTTTCACTGCTGGTTCCCATGCCAATGAAATTTGTTATCTAAATTGATTCTGCTTAAAAACCCACAAAATTCATTTAAGTATTCAAATAAAATAAACTTTGTTGCTTAGCAAGTGGAATTACATGGCTCACATTGTATTAGAGTCAGATAAGATCATGGCAATAATTTCTTCTATCTTTAAAAAACTCTATAAATGCACAAGTACTACACTGCGATTTCTTTAATTCCCTATATTGAGCCCACATGCAAATAAAAGCTTAAGAGAATATTTCTACAGAGCACTGATTTAACTCTTCAGTCTTTCCCCAGTTGCACACTGGATAAAGGCAGCAACACAGTTTTATACTGTAACACTTACATTTAGAAGTGTCTAATTGAACAACTCAAGTTCAAAAATCTGCACTAATAAGGACAAAAGCAGGAAAAGGAAATCCAAGTTTTAACAACAAAATGAAAATGACAAATAAATGAAGACCTGATTTTTTAGATCCAGAGTAGGGAAGAGGAGAGCATCCTGCCTCCAGCTTCATATTTCTTACTTAACTAAATCCTCAAAGGGCAGACAACAAAAAGCACCCAAAAGGAAATTACTTGCCCAAAATAACACCGCAGATTGGCAGCAAAATGAGCAACAGAATCTAAGGCCCTGCCAGCACTGCCTCTAACAACTGCTTCTTGGATGAAATGAAAAAGAAAAGTTTGGAAAGCAGGAGGCCCAAGCAAGGCATGTGTCAGGGACAAGCAGGTGTAGGAGGTCACTGAGAGCAGGAAATACCCAGAGCAAGAGGTGACATGTACAGAGGGAACCTGGATGCGAAGTGAGAAGAAAGGAGAGAAACTGTACATAATCCCAAAGCTCCGAGTGACTGGACAGGACAGAGTTGTGGAGAGTAAGAAAAAAAAGGAGAAATGGCTGAGCAGGAAAGAGTTTTAACACAGTTTAAAAGGAAACAGCAAGTCATCCGCATGAAGATGGAGACAGACAGGAAGAAACACATGTCTATATAGAGGGGAAGAGGTCAGGAATGGTCAGCAGATTTATGAGATTTAAGTGTCTCTGGCAGTTCCAGAGCCCAGTCAGAAATTTGCAGGGCTATTCATAAGGCATTAAGTAACCTGTTACATCTCTTCAAAAACCCTGAGCATCTGTAGGGTTTATAAATTTGGGAGACCTTTAAAAGATTTTAAGCATGGCAGAATGAGAAATCTTTTAAAGGTCTCCCAAATTATACTATGTATGGTCTTTGGATATTGCTACAGTTTTTAGATTTACCAGATTTATAAAACAGATGCCTTCACTATATCAAACCCAATCTTGATAGGAAGGCATGCGCTCGATTCCATCAAGTTCAACAACAGGTGAGAGAATTCTGCATCCTGCAATGCCCAGCCTCTATAGACTACACGTTGCCCCCATTTTTCAGGAAGAGCAGGCTGATGAAAGCATCCTCCTGCAACTGTACAGTTCAGAATCCAGACAAACATTATTTTTTACAAAGACAACATATTTGAAGAGGCGGGAGATACTCTGAGTTCTTCTGTAAACTGAGAATTGAGGGACTGATAGTATTTGAGTGCACTTTGATCAGGACAAGACATTCTGGTCATAGATAACTGAAGATTATCCATAGCCCTAGATCAAGGCCACAAAATTCTGGTTTTGCACCTATAATAAGTAAATAATTTTGCTGAAGTTATAATGTCCCTTCCTTTAAAAAAACAAAACAAAACAAAGCAAAAACAAGCCACACCTCATGTTTACTTGGCATAATCATTCAGAAATTATGAACAGAAGTCAAATGCATTTAGTATTTGCAGCAATTTTTCTTATTGTAGAGGAAGATACTTTTGTCAGAAGCATTTTGTGTCAGGGAGCAGAAATGCTGTCTTGTGACCAGTCTCAATTAAACCCCAAAATACTAAAAATGGAATTATAGAACTTGTCACAGTCATTCCCACTAAGTGTATTCAACTCCAGAAGGTAAGAACTGCTTTCACTCAGCATTCACAGGCAATACGAAGTCATATGTCTGAAGTGATAAAAACATTATTAGAAAGATAACTGAAGTGATAAAGACATTATTATTAGCCTCTGACCAATGACGCATTCCCTGATAAACATCAGTAATAATATCTAATGCTGAGATACTTCACAAGATCCATGTGAAGGAAATTACTGACCCAGGTGGCTGGTATAAACACTACAGCTCTGCAAAATGAAAAGGAGCAAAACACTAAGATATACGTTAGAGCATGACGACATCTGGGCACTAGTTATTAGTCAGGAACAAAGTTGGCTTCCTGTTATTGTAAAATAGTTTATGTAGACTCAGTACCTCTGTTATGTCTCCAACTGCATAAATGTGAGGAACAGAAGTAGCTTCACTGGCGTCAACAATGATCTTTCCAGTTTCAGAATTAGTTTTCACTCCAACTGTCTCCAAATTGAGAGTTTCAGTGTCAGGGGCTCGGCCTTAAGGAAAAAAAAAAAAGAAATTAAAGTAAAAACTATCAGAGAACTTTAGCAATGTTCATTTAAAAAGCTGGCATCCTCCACTGTAGGTTTCCAAGAACTCTGTGCTATTTGATAGTCCAAGAAGAAACAGGGCAAAACTTACTTCACACTGAAAGAGCTGTAAGGGTGGAAAGTACGAGTATGAATTTCTTTGTGAAAGGAGCTCTACTATTATTGCCTTTGCTCAGACTATTTCAGAGAAAGTCATCCTTTAAAAGTGTGCAGGACAACATCCACTGCAAAAAGCGCAAACCCCACATGATTTAATATTTATTGCACATTCTAAATTCAGTTTCCTAATGTAGCATGAATATACGTATAATAACTAAGCAACTTCTACACTGAAAGTTTCTGATAAACATCAGCTGAATGGGACTCAACAGCAGCAAACAGCCTGTTGTGCACACTTGTGGATAAAAATAATGCTGTTCAACGTTCAACATTCCTGAAGTCCTCTTTTCTTGTTATCTGATACACTTATCTTAAAGCTTTTTTAGTTCCCTCAGCTTGGATGGAAAAGCTTAGCAACGTTGCTCTCAAGTCCTTAATGCTGAGTTATTTAGCTCAAACTCTGTTTTTGAACTATTTCTGTAGAGTTGAGAAACGTTCTTCCTAGACTTTAGAAACACTATTTTAAATGGATTTAAAAACAGAAGAGGCAAATTCTACTGAGCCTAGATTTTATTTCGGCTTCCTCGATTTTAAATTCTCTCATCTTTAAAAAAATATTTTTGTAGCGTTTTCTGCATAGAGTTACCACTTACGCCACCGAAGTCTTGGTAACATTACACTGAGCTATTTATAGAGTATCTAACAAAGCAATTCCTGACCCCGAAGTTGGAATCTTAAATCCTATCTGGTTTTTCAAATGTATTTGAAGGTTAATAAGCATAGTGAAATTATCAGGTACTCCCAAAATTTGTAGGGACACACAGGATCACATAGAAAAGATTATCTGAATATATCCAAATGAAGGAAATTTTATAACATTGCATCCGTTTTTCGAGGCTATAAAAGAATACGGCTGTATCTACATCTACATATATAGGTCTCCTTTGCGTGAGTCATGGATTTGTGTTTGATGTTATTACAGAGCTACAGCAAAGCAAAACAAAAAGGGAAACGTGTTTCATTATAAAAACAAGCTCTTTGATGTTAATGTAGGAAATTATTAAACAAAAGGAAAACCTGGCTTGTCAATACAGACCTAATTATATGTAAACATATGATTCACTGCTTTATACATCTGCCATATCGCCAGGCCCCCCAAACAATGTCACATCTGAATGCCTCTGTAAAGACTTCTGTGTATTGATTTCATCTGGTGAAACCAACACTTCCTCTGGGAGCACTGACTGAAGCTGTCGGCACTTGGCTATCTGTCTGTCTTCCCTTCTCTCGTCCCCATGGGATGTAGATCTGCTGTTCCTTCTCTGCCCCTGCTCCCCAGTCCTGATGCTATCAGGCAACAAAAATAATAAACCTCCAGGACCTTATCTTGGCTCGGATGTGAAACAACTTCCTACCGTTGTATTTCTTTGTGTATTGAGAGTAAAGCCTGGATATTCTGCAAATGGACAACTAATGGGGTTTTCTAGTTTCCCCTTTTTCCTGCCAGGCAGAGCCAAGAGAAAGCTTAGCACGCAATGGCAGGCACTGAAAGAGGAAAAAAAGAAAAACTGTCAATAGAGTCATTTAAAGACCTGTGACAACAGCAGCTGAGTTTATCAAATCTGCAGGATAACACTTAACCTTTCGATTCCAGTCTATTTTAACATGTGTACAGCTTGGTATTAATAGCTAAGAGTTACAAAAAACGTGTCACTACTCAAAGTGAAATTTCTCTCTCAACTTTACTGCCTAAATATTACTTCTGAAAGCAAAAACAAAACTTTAAAATACTGAACTGAAGCTTTATTGGCCTTTAGCCCCATGCTGGCTCACCTCCGTAAGTCAGAATTACACCTACTGATCTTGCTTCCCCTCACATTCAGTAGCTTAGGTTCGTGATCATCCAATCCGTCTTGGTAAGTTTTAAGGTCAAATTCAGGAAATTCTGATTTTTCCCAACACTCACTTACCTGTATTATAGAATCAGTTCTCACCAGTTCTCACTAGTATTGGATCAGAAGGACATTTGTTTCATACCCATAACTCCTAAGTTTTTTACATTTACAGTTTCAAGAAAGCATGAGTTTACAGCTTATTAAGATCCAGAGAGCAATAAAAAACTACACCAAATCCTACCAGGCATGCAACACAGAGATGGCCCTGTCGCCCTCCCCCTAAAGCCAGCACATGTGCTTTTAGTTTGAAGATGTCCACTGCCCTGAAACTGCTCCAGAACAAGGAGCGTATTGGTTGTATAAGACACAAGACTAGATTTAGCTTTTATTCAAAACAGTAAGATACTATGCCAGACATCTATAAGAAAGGTGCCAATTCTAATCGGACCCTTAAAACAGTTACCTGACTCCTACACTTCTAATATCACATCATAATCTCATCTTTAATAGGCCCATACAATAACCACACACCTGTGAAAGCCACACAGATCCCTGCTTTCAGGGCCTGCCCCCATTTGCTATTAACTTTAAAAGAAAAAACAGCTTTTTGATTTTTTTTTTTTTTTTAAAATCTAACAACTTGACTTCCTAAGGGGGGTGCCAGCCAGCTTAGCCACAGCAAGTGACAAGAGACTGGTTACAGCACCCATCTCGGACACGTGCCCGGCTGGTTATATGGTGATGTGGCATTTCTGTGAGGGGCTCTGGGAATCCCACTCGCACACAGAATAAGGTGAAGCAATATCAGGCTGCTGTGACCTTCAGGTGCAGGATCTTCAGCAGTGGAGACTGAAGCAACTAAACTGAGAAGAAACCCTAGGAATAGGCACAGTCAAGTAAGTAGGGGCAGTAAATGAGCGATAGCATACTCTTGCATGCAGTGAGATTTCCCAGGGTGACAAAGGTGCAGCTGACAGCTGAATTTTATAATGGGTCTCCTGCATTTTCTTCATCACAAGAAACTACAATGTCTGTTTGCCCCCCAGCATTTGAAAAATCCAAACTAGAGCCAACCAAGCATTTTATTACCAGGCATGATGCTGCAGATGGCCACTGTGAGGATCCTGCAGCGTGACAGGATGGTTCTTCTGGCATAAAACTTAAGCCCAATGGTCTTCTCCACTTCTTCCCTACACATTGGCATGTGCACACATCACTTCGTAACTTTACCCAATCCGATCTCAGTTTGACCTTAATCAAAATCTCATCTGTGTTCCCAGTCTTGGTACACTCTCTCTCATCTTGTTTTGGGTGCCTGACGCAGTCCCCAAATTAATTTCAAGACCACTACCCTTTCCTCCTTTAAATCCCTCCTCGAAACCCACATGGTGTTCACTAAAACATAGTCTGGCTGATAATGACTAATAAAGACCAATTCAGTGTAACTAATGTTCACATTACAAGAAAATATTGACTAGAGTAAGAAAAACTAAGGTAAAAAAGTTCAGAACCACACTGATAGCAGCATACACCAATTTTACAAGGATGTTTTTGAACATATAATTCATTACTGATAAACTTTCAGCATGTCATAATTTGAAAATAAGGTGATCCTTAATCAGCGCTAGGGCAGGAACTGGTTCTTTGCCAAGTGTGCTAAGATGCACTATCTCTTACAGCATTGGCTAGTAATAGTTAGTACACAGAGGAGTCATCTCAGCAGAAAGCCTGTGGCAGCCACGGTGTGATCAGTAAACACCGGGCCATCACCACCCTCTGTCCAGCTGAAGGTACCAGTGTCTGCAGACAAGTCGCTTTGGTCCTACCCAAACAACAACAAGCTCCAAGTGAAATGCAACCAAATGAAAACCTTACAGCACGGGACAGACTTCTAACCATTCTATTTGTTTTGTTCTCAAGGTCCTGTGCAAGGTAAAGTGGGCTGGAAACACTTTCTAAGAAAGCTACAGTTCACCTTTACGTTAATTCTCCCACACTGAGCATGCTGTAACCAGAGGTTTTGTACCCCCTTCAGAGATGGCTCTGCAGCCTCAAAAACCGGTACCCAACCACCATTCCCAAGTGAGGTCGTTGGCTTCAATCTCCTAGACACTTACGGGATAGGTGAACAGAACGTGTATTCTGTAGAAAATATCACAGTAATTATACTAGTTTCATGAAATTACCTTCGAGCATCTTCGACCATTTTGTTATTTATTATAGCACCACTCAGGTAAAGGCCAGCCATCACCTATCAACTCAAATAGCACCTTACAGTTCTGAATCCAAAACGTTCTCTCACATGCAGATTAGAGGCATAGCCTAGCATCTAACTTCTCCTCAACATGAAGAAGTGATTTTTACAGTTACAAGCTGGTAAAATAAGTAGCATAAAATAAGAGTTACACTCAAAGTTTATGGGTGGGTTAAATAAAAGAAGGAAAAAGTACTATCCAAGTCTCTTTCAAAGCAAACAAGTTACCAACACATTAAAAATAGCCCTGTTGAATAAAGTCTGACAGACTGTCATTAAAACTAGATATTGGGAAAAAACCTAGAAGCACTGGCTGACGTAATGGGAATGAAAATTTTCACTAGGACTGCAAAAACCACATCTTACCAAGACAGTAATAAATTAAAATTAATGGGAAAGAGACATGGGAAGTTCAGAACAAAGACTCAGAGCCTCAGCAAACCACATCACGTTAGCACTAACAGTTGTCTGAGATCAACCAAGGTGCATTATTTTTCACTGAACAGTTCAAAGGTTAAAACACGGATGGGAAGATTTTGTTTGCAAAGACAGATCTAAAGCCCATCCCCATTTCTATAGGGGCTGGCAGAGATACGCTCGCAGGAGATCACAGCAGCATTTTGCCATATGGGACTTTCCAAAGAAAAATCTCCAAACAAAATTTCTGTTTTCTTAGTTAATCCAAACTGATTTGGTTGTAAGACTTGGAGAAAACTACTATAAAAAAAAAAGTTATGTACTTAACCCCTTCTTGATATTGAACGGCGAGGACTTACTTTACCACACTACAGAGTAAATCTGCCAAGCATCCCATCTGACACAGAGCCAGTATGCTTGGATAGCACGTGGTGTGCAACACCTGATACCTGTTCAGCTTTACACTGAGCTAAAGTTATAATTCCTTTTTATAGCAAAGATGATATGATTTCAAAGACACGGTGGGTTTCCTCTAAGCTTATGAATGCAAAGGAACTTGAGAATGGTTGTTCCAACACTCTCATGAGGGAGAAAACTCTTTTTGTAAAGCCAAACTTAAACTCTCCTGCTGGCCATCGCTCTTTCTGTTAACAATTTACCAGCACGCTACCTCACTGCCTCTGTCAAAGCAATCCCAGGATATTTTGTAAACAGCTGCTCAGTTTAATCATCAATTCAGCGTTGCTCCTCCACACTGTAAGACCCCATTAAATATGTAGTAACTCAGTATCTTTTTTAAGGACTTTGTGAAAAATCAAATTCCAGTTACAGCAGCGATCTTTTGCAATCTATTGTAAATTCAAATGGAAATACTATTCACCAATTCCTTTTACATATTAGCTGTGTTACAACTGCAGCATTCAATCCACAGGTTTCAGTCCTCCAACAGCCAAAACAAACCCACCCTACCAAGCCTGATCTCCCGCAGCTTTGCCCCGCAGCTCGGCAGTTGCAGCTGCTTATAAAGGTGGCAATCTCTGCCCTGCCCTTTGGGTGAAGGCCCTACACTCAATCTGTCCACGCTCACACTTACCATTGCATTGTAGCTCAGGTACATTAGGTACCTAACATACAAAATTTTTGTGTGTCCTTAAGGGCAGGGGGAATACTATGTAATATTAAAAGCTTATTGGTTCCATATTGAACAAAAAAAATAATCTCAAAAGTTTATCATTTGAAGAGAATTCTCACAAAAGCAGAAGACAGAGCACCAGCAAAAGACAGAAGGACATTACAGGACTAGACAGGCAGAATCAAATAAAGGGCAAGACAGAGTTATTTCACTGATCTGGAATATAACAGTATAGTCACCCAGCGAGGTAACAAAGGCCCAGAACAGTTACCTACAAAAGTTTTGGATTGAAACCTTTAAGTTATATTAAAAGATACCAAAATGAGATTTATTTATTTTTGCCTCATATTTTGACTGGTTCAAAAAAGCTGCTAGGAAAGCAAAGAGAGCATTGGCCCTGCTTTTACTGGCTTATCCATACAAAGAGAAAGTTACACATTCCAAAAGATAAACAAAACTCTTCATAGAAACACAATGTAAATGTTTTTCAAAGGGCCTACATTAAGATATAATACCGTAGCTTACCAAACTCGAATTATGTCCCATTGTCGGTAAATATTTTTAACGTTATTCATAAAATCCTACTAAAATTCCACAACATGCTTAAAAAAAATTAAGGAAATACCTACTATAATTCAGGCTACGATTAGTTAACAATAGCAGCTGCTTTTTAACTAGCTCTACAAGCTGCCTTTCTTCAATCAGTATTGTAACTGGCACATCTGCAGGCAGGAAATCCTCAACACCACCAAGCTTCCCAGCCTATTATCTGAGACACCTGGTGTGGGTGTGTTGATACAGAGCAAAACAATTAATCGTATCAACTGCACATCAATTAACCAGCTTTAACTGTTAATGTGTTTAATCCTTAAGGGTGGAGTGCCAATTTGAACACTAAAAAAAAAAGTCAACACAAAACCCCCAAACCCTCAAACTATTCATTTTGCGTTTTCTAAATATGGATTGTAAATCAAATCTATGACAAGAATTGTATTACATGTAGTTCCTCTGTACCAAAATAGTGAGTGAAATCACATTACAACTGAGTTGCAATAGTGTATGATGCAACCTTATTTCATTATAATTAACACTAAACCAAGATTTTTTTTCCTTACTATTTCAATTTAATAGCTCTTTTTTCCATCTCTGTCAAAAGTAAACAAATTGACTTGACATTTCACAGGAGTGACTCCACCTCAGTATACTTTTACCAGAAAGCTTGAGAAAACTCAAATACCCATTTTTTGGAAACATTTTCATCTCACCTCATGAATATTATTCTACAGTTTTCAGGATTGTCACATCTCCAGATAGCATGACCTTTTTTGCTCTTGGCAAGCACTGGTGTCTTTGATTGGTTCTGGTGAGTATAATTCATTATTATAGGCTGTTTCCACAATTTGCAGAAGCCCATTGCACTTATAGTAGAATAGGAATCACAGTAAGCAAAAGAAAACGTTTGTCACAACACACAACCTGCTCACTGGGCTATTAGGAAGAGATAAAGTTGACTTAACCAGGGGAAAGGAACAACAGGACACCGGGCAAAATACAAAATGCCGTAAATTATCTGTTCCTGTTTCTTTTACTGGATCTATTCTACAACCACAAGAATTTAACTTTAGCTGTTATCAACAAATGAAAGTGTAACGCTTCCCCAATACTCTGAAACAGTAGTTTCGGATAAAAAGAATAGCATAAAAATGAAGCAGTTAAAGAAATTGCTAAAGCTGCCAGTGAAACTGGTCATTCCTCTGCATCAAACCACATTTCTTGGTCAGTAAGTTTAAGACTATTGTTCACCAGGTTCGCCAAATATCACTATTACCTTTAACCATCCATTATTTATCTAGAATTCCAGATATTCACAAAGCTTTACAAGCACAGAAGACATGAGATCTCCTATTCTGGTGGGCTCGTAGTCCATCTGAACCAATATAGCAACTGAGGGCCAAGTCCTAACAGCAGCAAACGAGCAGCTTGAGGAGGCAACACAGAAAGAGTATTTTCATTCCTGTGGGCTGCAGCCTTGTACCACACATCATTTAATGTGTTAATCCCTACAAGAAGTAACATTTGACTTGAAGGACGCAAAAACCAGAATTCATTCCCCTTTCTGGTGATTGCGCTCATAGCCATTTATCACAAAATTCTTTTGAACTGATTTACTCCGACTTAGGCATCATATGTCAGCTCCAAGGGGTCTGAGATATGAGAAAGATCCTAAACAGATTTCAAAAAGCTCTAAATTTCCAAGGTTCCCTGCAATGAGCTCGGATTTTTAGGGACAATTACTTCTCTTTCTCCAAATGGGATGATGGCTGCAGCAACAAACTTCAGCAGCATAGTTTAGAAAAATTCCTAGAAGAAATGGTAGCCGTTTGAACAGGATAAATAGGAACTTGCAGTGAACAGCTTCACGCATAAGTTAAGAGTGTGGACTTGGAGAAGATTCATGCTCTCATCCTCTAGTAAATGTGAGGAAGACTAAATGGTCTCCCATTTATTGCAGCTCATGAAAAGTAGTTGCCACACATTTCTTCCATTCACTGTAACTTTCATGTGTTTTTAGAATATAAGTGAACAAGTCAGGCATGGAGAAATGAATTAAAAAAAATAAATCTATCAGCGTTTGGGTCACTAAATATTTAATGTAAAAAAAAAAAAAAAAGGGTGTTTGGCCCCATACAACATGATGAGGGGACTTCATTTTCAGAATGGAAAGTATTGAAAATAAATGTTAAAATAATCAAGTTTACCTACTGCCCACATCACTGTGTCAAAGGAATCTGTTTCTTCTGTGCCCAGGTCAGTATTTTTCCAGTTGACTTGCAATCTGTTGCTCTCCAATTTTTCAACTTTGGTTGGGAAACATCTCTTTAAAAACTTCGTGCCGTAAGATTCCATGTGCTCAGTTACTAATGATGCCATTTGCTGTCAGGCAGGGGAAGAAATATTGTTTATTCTTAGAGATCTGACCTTTTTAATGTAAAGCCCTCCTTCAGCCTTCTTCATGAAAATCCAGTAAATACACTATGCATTTCAAACATTCTTTGTCACTTAGTTAATATGCATTCTCAACAGATGGTAATTTATTAAGCCACTATGACCTGCAACTCCATTCCAAGGGGCAAATACATCTGAATATTCAAATTATTTTTAAAAACGTAAAATAGTATATGACTAAAACAGGTGCTTTTAAATCATTTATTGCTTATATGAAAATAGCATCTAGAGCATATTCCATTTAACATTACCATAATTACCATTTTCTGGCAGCTTGATGAGAATTAAATACTTTCATAAAGCTACGGAAGACAAATATTTCCCTTTGCCATGACACCTGCTACTTCTCTGCAATGACTATGAATCACTAAGGTCTCCTGGAAAGTTCTACTACAAAAAGGAAATAACGTTTTTGTCTTAAGAGCCTGTTTGAAAAAATGCCACAGCACAGTCAAGTAGTGAAGTGTCGCATTGACAGGTTTATCTAAAGATGTCATTGCTCTTGACTGCAGTAATTCTGGTTGCACTTTGTCAAAGAACATGTTTATTACTTAAAGGGTATTATCACAAAACCACTCACGTAGAACAACTACATGCAAGCTCTCAGCTTACAAAACTTTATTTTCCAAGTTGATATTAACTAATACGAAGGCAACAGCAGGGATATATCCTTCACAAACATGACAGCTCGCTAACCAGTTTCCATCAGATCAATATGGCTACAGGCTGAACATAATTTTTTTATCTCTATTAATACTTTCTTAACTTTGAAGTGTCCATTGTGCTCTTCCCGCCTACAAAGGATCACGTTCTCGGAGAAAGCCCTACTGGAAGTGTTTTATGGAGTGCCACACACAGACTCTTTACACTATTGCCTGCTTGCTCAGATCTCATGCTGTTACAGGTGTAGAGTTCTTCAGTGATGAGTGCAAATCCCGAGACACATTCTTATACGGTTTTGCAAACCCTGCTACACATACCACGAGTTTTAAGGAAGCCACTTCAAAGTGGCTGGCATGCAACCAGGAGCTGTCACTACCTGCAGCAGTACTCGTCACTGCTGCTTCTAACGGCAATGCTCCCTCCTCAAAAACTGTGCTGTTACTTGTGAAAAGACTTTTCCTACACAGTGTACATGCAAAGAAGCTCTTAAAAACAAGTCCATAGTTCTATCACTCTTTCATCAACTTTGGCCTGTAAATGTTTTGCACTATTGCAATTAAGCATCAAAAAAATCCTAATTCATGACACCAGGAATAATTAAATTAATGTGCATTCATTCCCATTCGGAGAACACTATTTTCAAGTGATTAACACGACACACTCTTAATTCTTAAGACTGACATTTTACAAAGTTATTTGCCTGAGAAAAAAATTGTTGGAAACTTCAAAGAAAAAGTTCACTGGACATGTGAGTGAAACCCCAGAACCCTCTCACTGTTTTAAAAATACTACAGAAACTTTTCCTTCAAAGTAGTGTTAGCATCAAAACCTTGCAGGGACAGAAGATTCACAATCACCCTTAACGCACCCTCCCTACAGCTCTAGTGACCAAAAGGACTTTCAGGCTATTGAAGAGATCATCTCACCTGTAGAACAGAGGCGACAAACTCCCATCATGAAACGCCTTTACTGGATCCCGTAACTTGTCTTTAACCTAAACCTGCTATACTACCTTCTAGTGCTTCTTTAAGCAGTTATACTTTTGACATAGATCCTATATAAGACCTTTTCTTGTTGCTGTTGTCTTGTTTTGTGTCATTTCTAATTGCTTTTAACCTCTTCATACAGAAATGGGTTTCTGGCCAAAACTGTTTTCTGTTTTGTCAGCACAATCATGACTACTTACAGTTCTAATTGAAACTCCTCAAAATCTTTCCCAATTTTGAAACACAGGTTTTTTTCCTGCCTGAAAGTCTTTGCTTTTAATTTTCTCCACCTTAGGGTTGACAGCTCCACTGAAATCACTATGTAATTTTTTTTTTTTACCTAGTTATAACCACCACTGTTTTGAAAGTCAAGATTTCCGATTCCTACAAACTTTCAGCTTAGTGATTGATTTATATTCATCATAATGAACTCCACATTGAACTGCTTCACATTAAGTCAAATAATTTATTTTAAAAGGAATTATTCCTAACTCCTAGAAATTCAGAACTATTTTAAAGGGATTGTCTAATGTTTTTAGCAGTAGCATAAATCCCTGCCCTGCTTCCTAACCTTCTCAATCTTGTTTTCAATTAAGCAGGAGGAAAAAAAAGATTTACTTTTCCGAGTACAGTATCAAGAGCTAGTATTTATTTAGTTTCTCTTCAGAAAGCACATACTAGGAAATGTTTGGAGAAGCCAAAACCACTTTTTCTTTAGGAGACAAAAATAATCAAATACACTTTTAAATATATTTGATATATAAGGAGACATAAGATACGCTGTACTCACCTGATCAAACCCGCGAAGCGGGATACTTCTCATCATGACTGTAGTGTCCAACCCAATGCCTGTTAGAAAACCAGCACACTCAAGTGAAACATCTGGTGAAGCATCAGTTAAGGAAACGTAAATAATAATTCCTTATAAATGCAACATAAAAGGGTAGTACAGAAGTGGCCTTTTTACCTAGAGATATCAAGTTCTCCTCACACAGACAACACCTTTATCTTGCTTTTGTTGCTTAGAATAAAACTCCAAAGCCTTAGAATATTTTCCTCATAGATAACATTGTTTTTAAAATCCTGAGAATTTATCCTCAGCTGACTTTAATTCCCATGATGCTACTGCATAGAAAACTATTAGCAACTCAACTGCAGGGCATGAGCAAAGGAATTCTGAAAAGAGCTTTCATAGGAAAGACAGCGATGCTGCTTATAATCACAAATCACCATGGCTTTTTCAAAGGATACAGCTGGCTCCAACAACCAACCTGTTACATAAAATGAAAAAAAGAATAAAGCAATCAAGTGAGCTTGTGCTTATTTCTGCACAGCCAAAAAATTATCTCCTGAAGTACGTATAGTTACAAAATTACAGATTTGAGGAGTTGATTTGATGTTGTTAGATGGAAAGAAGGAGTGTGGCTTGTGAACTCCAACAAAGACAACGCTGTAACATGTGGGCTTATTTTATTAATCAGATAAAAAAAAAAAAAAGAACAGGCTTATAAGATATAAGGAATTGTTTTTATAGTGTAAAGAGACATTTAAGCACATACTCTGAAAGATAAAGTGAAGAAAGCCATTAAAAACTCAAGAGAAACTACCAAGGTTAAAAGGCATCACAAATATTTCAATTGTGTTCTATGATGTACCTCTGTTGGAAACATCTGGATTGGACCTGCCAGGTTTTCCCCCAGTGCCTATTGCTATTGATGCCTTGTCTTTACAGGGCTTCTCAGCACCGCTGCCTCCAAGGCAGTAGGCAACATATAAACAGACATGCAGCAGTCTTGTCGGAACTCAAGCATATTTCAAAATTTCCAGAGGTATCTTAATTACTAAGACTTTATTAATTGCTGAATTTCATTTTGATTTATAACCATATGCTTTTTAATTACCTTATTTTTCCAAATGCCAAATATTTGCCCTTCCTGCCTTCAAGTTTGTGTATGCAGTTATAGAAAATCTGTGTAACAGGTTTACACAGACTACTATTTACAAAATACATTCATTTTAGATCTTAAATAAAACTCCAGCTCCCGTCTCTCCCCATATTTCACGTCCTTTCAACCAAGAATATCACTGAAGTTGTCCATCAACACTTTTAATTGATGAGGTGCACCAGCTCTCTGGCACAGCGGTTCCCAGGCCTGTCCCCAGATGCCCTACACACTGCAGCAGCCCCTCTCTCTTCTCACCACATCCCCAGTTCCCCGCGCCTGCTGGGCAAGCAAGAGGCAGAGTGTCACTCAGTCTTCCAGAGGGGAAAATGGGTCCAACCAGGCAGCCCCCGCCACTCACTGCCGCACAGGCTGCACCTGCGTCCCTTTGCTGCTCATGTGTTACGCAGACTTGTTAAAATCTCACAGTTTGGAGATGCATTCCGCATAGTATTTACGCTTACAACAAAGGCTTTTGTTAAGTTTTTGAATTAGGGAAAAAAATGCATCATTAGGGATGAAAATTTCTCTTTACTATGAGGACAGTGGAGAATGTTAGGTTCTTTCTGACTGTGATTTTCATCTATGGAAATACATGCTGTACAAAAAACTTTCATCCCCATGCTTTATAAAGAACTTTTCATCAAAAAAACCCTAGCAACACAAACCCACAACACTAGGAACCCACCCGAATATTTGGAACTTTTATTTTGGGCATTTTTTTTTTTTTTAAAGCAGGTCTCTCTCATACTGCCATATTAAAAAGTTAAAAAAATAACTTTGGATTTTTGGGTGTGGAAGAAGCAGTTTGCTAATTGTATTTTGGAAAGCTAGAAATTTTAGAAATTTACTTGAATTTAGAAATTTACTTTAAAACTCAAAATACAAACTCACATAATCACAGAGTTTAAATAGGTTATTTAAAGTTAGACGGATAAGCAAGGAAGCATAAGCATCATAAGCAAAAGTCACAGAACTGTATCATACTCTTTTACCCATATCCAACCTTGTTTGACTGTTTTGAGGAAGGTAAGTTTTAGCAACACAAACGACAATGCCAGCAAACAGAACAGTTGCACGGAAAGACCTCAGCAGCTGCGCTTCCATTAATTAAAAAAACCCTCTGAGCAACAAAACAAAACTATTTTGACAAAACATACTCCAAACAGGTGAAAATTCAAAGTAGTCAGATCACAGAATGGAGCACATCTGAAATATCAACCTGTGGCCTACACACCCCACACTTCGCTCGATTCTGCTGCTATGGTGCTTCACAAAGTAAACATAAACCCTGAAATCTATGGAAATCCACACACACACTGAAGGCTAACACAAAGTGGTGCAGGCATTGCAGCCTCTTTACAAGGAAGTATCATTCACCAATTTTTAACTAAAATTAGAAAGCAATGATCCTCCCTCCACCCTGTTACCCGGAAAACTACTGACGTACACACTTAACAAACACAGAAATGTGTTTCATAGAAGGACATCAAGAATCTTAGAAAATGAAAATACTTTATATGTGAACATGTATGGCAACGAAACCCAAACGTTAGAGACATGATGGAGCTCTGCAGACAGCAAATTTGGCTTCTCTTTTTGGCCCTGCCACTGCGTAGCCACATACACCTAGGAAAGTTATTCTTCCCCAATACTGTGAGAGAAATAAGTCCAATGCTTGGAAAGCTCTTCATACACAGTCTGTCCTATACTAAGAGAGCAGAGCAAAAATAGTAGATGAAACTCTGGCTTGTGGCCTATCCCTTACCCTGCACCATCTCCTAGCTCTAACTGAGATGCTTTAAAACTTCTGAAAAGTGTAGAATGGGGGCTGCTGCTCCGTAAGCCCCAGGGACTGCAGTACAACACGTGTTTTCTCACAAAAGACCCTAGATAACATCTATCTATCCTATAATAAAAACATATAACTTCTGAAGGTGTACAAAGAACAGGTTGAGCTAAAGAGATTAAAATCTGCTAGTCTGGGGTTTGTGTTTGGCAAACAATTTAACACAGTGGGAAATAAATTCTTCCACCATTAGGGCATCTGATTTATCTGTGGATGGATGATCACCCCCTCTTTCCGCATGTAGCTCCTGGGAAGTGCTGCAAAAAGCCACACACTGCCCATAACGAAGTATCCACTGGAGATTCACAGCAAAAAGAACGAGAATATCTCTAATTTAGGCATATGTTTGCTCTTCTTTTTCATTAGATGAAAAATCAATGCCAGCTGGCACTCGTTAATAACATCAGCAGCACATTATTCACAATTTCTTCTACAAACTAGAGGGCTCCTGGCTATTGTCGGTGTCTCATAGAAAAGTTAAGAAAGCAGAACCTAACTGCCTTCACACCTGCCCAATCTCTCACTCATTCTGAACATATTTCAAGGCATCTTTTCTAATTCACTCTGCCAAAACCCTTCATCTCAGTAGCGAGAATTTCTTCACAATGTTTGTATATCTAAGGGACTTTCAAGTTGGTTAACGGTTTGCTTTTGCCTTTTTTTTTTTTTTTTTTTAAATATGAATAACTGCAGGACTGACAGTTCTATAATCCCCCAGGCATGTAATCTGTAGCTGAGATATGTACATTTGGAGAGGGAGAAAAGAAAGAATAAGTACAATACAGCTCAGACTAAAAATAAAAGGTGTTAAACTGAACCTTGGGAATATTTATAATAGATACAAATCCGACAGAAACAAACTTTTAACAACTCCCTCCTTCATTTGCTAGGACACAGCCTGATAAAGCACAGAAATGCTACTGTAGCCCCTGCAGGCTTATTTTGACTAAATCTCAGGAATGCAACATATAAACACTAGACTCCCACATTACACTGTTACAACTTGCATTAGCAGCAACTGGACAAAAGCCACATTTTCACAGAAACATCTTACAGGGATAAATCTTATGTTTAGTTTTTCGGGGGGGCTGGTGTTGGTTTGTTTTTTTTTTAAAAAGAAAAACAAAAAAAAAACCACAACAATTTCCTCACATAAATCATGCTCTTAAAATTCAAGAGGTGACTGATATATTGCAAACAACAGCAATTCTACTTTCCTTTTTAAACTGTACCAAGGAGCCTTGTTTATCTGCTTGATATTTAGCTTAACACGCTGCATTTTTTATATCAGAAAGTCACAGCTACAAACGGCAGCTCCGTTTTCTTTCAAACACCAGTATTATAGTTTCAAGTCTCTTTTTCTTATATATACACTTTGCTTCTTCCAGAATTGCTCAACAGCGAAAAGAAAAAAAATAGTATTATCTGACTTTCATGCTAGCAAATGTGCATTTCCTATCACAACTAATTGCATCAGGAAATTGCTCTGTAGTGCAATGTTAACTCAGAATCTTACCTGTGCTATATGCTGCATTTTAGTATTTCCATAAAAAACAATTTTTTAGTATTTCAGTTAAATAGCTCCCAAAGGATAAAAGAAGGCAAAAGTAACCCAATTTTCTCATCACATTTTATTTTGTTACCAGAATTGACAACAGTTAAGAAAACGTAAAATTATGCTGGAGCTTCTTTCCTAACTAAAGAGCAATTTCACATACACCCGTAGCAAATACAGACAGTAGAGCCTTCATTTAAGTTTATGCTGCCCTCTTGTGACTTCCGTGTATAATTGCTCCAGCAAACAAGTCACCTTAGCCTAAGATGGTGAAAATTCATATTTAATTTGATTTTAGAAGGGAATTTTTGAAGAGGGGGAGGGGCAGAAATCTGTTAGTTACTAATAAAGGTTGGTTGTGTGATGTTGACAAATAGCAGAACAAATTCTCAGAAGGAAAACAGAAGGACAGAAAAAATGGTGTATTAAAGGCAATTTTGAACATTTTTCACCTTGCCATAAAGAAAAAGTACAAAAGCCAGCATCTATTAAAGCCACGGTAAGGTAACTTACGTTTTTCCAGGAGATTCTTTTAACCAGAATAGATCATCGCTTGTGATACCATACTCCAGTGCACCTGCAATCTGTGATCACACAGGTAAGATCTTGAATCTACAATCCAGTCCTGGCAGCAAAAAAAAAGCTAACACCAACTTGGGCTGTATTAGCTGAAGTACAGCCAGTAGGTCAAGGGAGTTATACATCTGGGGTTGCCCAGATATGTCATCCAGTCTTCATCTTTGGAGATTTTCAAAACCTGACTGCAAAAAGCCCTGAGCAACGTGATCTGACCTCACAGCTGACTCAATAGCTGACCACAACCTAAGGTGGTTGAACTACATGACCACTAGACATCCCTTCCAACCTGAATTATCCTACAGCTTAAGCAACATCAACATACTAAACTGATGCAAATTATTTTCTATGGAAATGTTTTCCTGAAAGGCCTGTACTTTATATAATAGACAATTTTTCACGACACAAGTAATAAACATCTCTCATATGTTACTTCGTATTTACATTTTTATCCTCCAAACATTCATTATTATCTGCAACAAAACCAGCAAAGCCATTGGAGCTGTTAGATAGCCAGTGTAACTTACGTGTGTAGGATATTTTGGTCTTCCTCCAGTAGCAATGACAATATTTTCTGCAGTAACAATAGTCTACAAACAAAAATACAAAATCAAAGTCAAGCATTACATGCAGGAGTTTCTCCTACACAATCTCTATCAGGTTTTGTTTTAATGTTAAGCTTACAATTGTTCCTATATTGGAAAAGATTCTGATGAATACTTGGAAGCAACAGTTGTTCGCAAATGGGAGCTTTTTAAAATCAATTTTTACTTAGGACAAAACATACAGAGATCACAGCAAGTGAATTCTGTCTCTAAGGCCTGGAGTTAAGCTACCTCAAAAGTGGCATGTTTTCAGAAAATGCTAGGCATCTACCCCAAAAACCTCTGCTCTCTCAAGCTGGCATTAACCAGTAACATTATATAATTACCCTTAAAAAGGTGTTAAAAATGCATGTTCAGTCTCTTCTTAAATATGCAGAAATGGCCACCATTTTGTTATGTGACCCGGTTGCTTACGGCTGTGCATTCTGTATAATTGCCTCCTATACACAATTTTGTATTAGAAAGCTTATCACCCTTACAATCCATTTGAAGGAGGAAAGCGTTTCAGACCGATCTAATGCTCAGAGCAACAAGGAGACAGTGATCCCCTTTACAGATCTGTAAGCATTTATCAAAGCAGTATGACTCTAACAAAAACAAAAAAACCCTTTTGTCTCAGCATTTCCATCTGCAGAGAAAAGGTAATGGCATCTAACTGACAGGTCAGAGGCTAGGGACTCAGTAGGCAACAGTCAAGTTCATAAACATCTTCTCTAGGTGGAAAATGTAAATATCGCTCACCAAAACAATACTGAATAACTAAAGCAATTTGCAGAAGTACAGTCTAGCTCCCAGTTGACCTGAAAACCAACACATGAGGACCTGGAATGTTTTACGTGAATGATACTGCAGAAATCAGCACAGCAGCTCACCTCTTTACCTGCTTTTGTTAAACCACAGATTGTATGCGGATCAGAAAAACTCCCTTTCATGTTGAAATATTTCACCTTCCTGTTTAGAAGAAAACGGCAACATAAAGGCACACTTAATGAAGAATAGAAATGAAATACAATCAGCCACTTTTTCCATATCTGAAGTGCTAAAAAGGATAGCACACAGGCATAAAAAAGTAAAAGGAAGACAGCATCTCATTTCATAGGATTGTTTGCAGCTCTGTCACATAATTTAAGTCACTTAATTCTTGTGCCACAGTTAACTTCTCTACACAGCAGAGTACCTTTGTAACATGCTCTGGGATCAGGCTATTGACTTCTTCAAATGACACATTTTCCACTAGCCATAGTAAAGTTATAGATAATAACAGCAATGCTAATACAATGCCCATTTGAGAGCATACAAAAGTGACTCAGCGGGAGTCACAAGACTAGTACCTGTCAAATTATCTATTAGTATAATTTCTCTATAAAAGGAACTGCATGTGGAAAAACTTGGAACCATTTCTGCACTGTAAGCAAAAAAAAAAATCAGCTGCTCTAGTGAAGTGTTATCTGTGTGCTTGTGTGGCATATAAATTTTGGTGAATGAGCATGAAATTATCTTTAGAAACCCTAACTACTTCATATTAATGCAAAACCTCTCCAGACTAAAGAGAGCATGTACGGTCACTTTCAATCACTATTTCCCAGAAAAGAAAAGGAAAGAGAAAAAAACCCCAAAACACTTATATTAGCAAGGCCACTTAACAGTCCCAAGCAGAAAGGACTTACAAACTCAAAATACTAGCTCTAATGAGAAACTCCAAAGGCAATTCAGCAATTCTACAAGGAAAGGAGCAGCTCCTGGACTATGGGAAGAAAGATGAACTTCAAAGTCTTATTTACTTGTCTTGCAGTTGCACTCTGTGTCCCCAGTTCAAGGATTTCACATAATTCTGAACAGCCTGTGCCATCACAGACCTACCACAAAACAAGAAACTGAGCATGATGTCATCCCATTACAAATTCAGATTATGCAACTCAAAGATACAGGCAATTGTTAGAAATTAGGAATGTTCTACAGTACCTTTTTTTATAAAAGTAAATTATCAAGTTCAAATCAATGTAATACCTGCCCTGATAAACCAGTAAATACAGTTTTCTGTTTTAAACAAGGAGCAGTCTAAAAAGCTTTATGCAATATTCCCTTCCCTAACTGTCCCTAAATAAGTACCAACTGGGAAAAGTTGTCATGCATTTGCAGCACAAAGGAGTGGATATGGGCAATAAGCTTTACCAGGTATGATGGAGAGGTTGGCCTATATTCCAGCCATAGTGTTGGGCATCTTTAAGGGCACTCCCTAAAAGGGCTGCTTGATGCATAAGCTTTTTAGGAATGCAGCCAACATTCACGCAAGTTCCACCAAGTCCCCATTTGGTTCCTTGGAAAAAAAAAGAAAGTAAATGCTTGGGTTAGTGTAACTTCATGCAATTGGGTTACTTCGAGAACTAGGTTGTTCATGCAATTAGTTAAAAACTTTTGAAACAACACACAGTTCATTAACTCCTACAGATCAGTTTCTAATTCTGTTTATGTTCATTTGTTTTGATAAAAACCATCTCTATATACTTTTTTTCTAAAATTCAAACCATCTCAAGATGTTTCTCAGAGCCTTGAAGATCCAGTTACTTCACATTCACATTTGCTTATTTGCAGTTGCAGATCTTATTTTACATCTTGTACGTGAAGAGTCTCAACATGATGCCATTCATAATTTTTAGAAATCGTGTCATCTTGACGGAGACAATATTCTCACATATTTAAGTCCAAAGTCTACAACAAATGGCAGCATCAAACACTGCTAACAACCTTAATGCACAGAGGAAGCAGGCAGAGCTGGGAATGAGCAGTACAGCAAGCTGGGCTTAAGGACTTCTACTACAAGCAAAGCAGGCAGGTGGCTTTGGCCACTTTGCTGCCTGGAGCAATCTGCTCACCTAGGCAACTGTTTTATACACATGTCCAAATATTAGCCTAGTATTTCTCTTCCATACCTTGTGGAGAAGGTTCCACATAATCCAGAACAGCTACTTTCCTTCCAAACTGAGCAGCTTTAAACAAAAAGCAAGACAAAGTATTTAGAGGAGGGAGAAACACACAAACCTAAACATTTTTAATAGCACAGGTATAGATGAAGAGTACAGGAGATGACAGCTGGTGGTTTTTACTGTCTAACTCCAGATGCCAGACTAGACACTCAGGCTGTCTACGTTGTCAGCAGATTCTCCAGAAGGCACTTAATAACCCAGACTAGAGCCTCCAGCTTCCACCGACCCTAAAAATGCAGTTTGACCCCAAATGAGATGTTTAAGAACCCTGTGGGTTGTTGAGCACATTACATTGAGTTACAAAGGGGCAAGGTTCTCTGCAGCAGTTGCACAGTTATTGGAAACAGTCTGAAGGGACCGTCGTTTTAACACATAAATAAATGGTAAAATTAAAAAAATACAGTATCTATGAAGGCACTCAGAGTATTTTAGATTAACAGTGAAATAAAAGCTTATTAAATGTTCCTATTATGAAAGAAGAAATATTTTTTAAAAGGTGAATAGGAAAGCCAAACAAGATCACCCCACCTGAGGGTGTGAACTAATCTGCAGATTAACTGCATGGACCCGAGTTAACGATTTATGTGCAGTGACTGAAGTATACTGTGTTTTGTAAAAAGCTTTAGCATTACCAGTAATACTTCTCTTAGTTTCCATAAACACCACTTAAGCTAAACAAAAATTTTGTTAGTTATTTATACATACCAACCTTCTTTTGCACAAGCAAGGCCTCCAGACCCTCCACCAATTACCAGAAGATCATACTCATTCTTTCCTGTGAAGAGGACGTGAAAAAAGAAGGAAAAGAAACAGGCAAGGAAGACAGGAAAGGTATGTGAGAAGGTACGTGTGGTTTTTTTTTTTTTTTTTACAATTGATTATCACTGATTTGGGTTTTCTTTACTTTACTAGAGCACCGTGGTTTTTTCAGTATCCCACAGCATTCTCCAAAAATTATTAAACTAGATTTGTGAATGAAACAAAATAAAGCAATCCAAAAAAAGTGAGGAAATAGATCAGATTTTTACACAATGTCCCAAGAAGCTCTTTCTGCCTGATTAGACAGTTGAAACTGGGATTCAGTATGGGTCTTCTGTCTCTGCATTACAGCAGCAAGTTCTACGGAGATTTTTTTCAGCGGGGTCACCTTATCAGACCGGCCTCAGCTGCAACGTGGGCCTTGCGGGGGTGTGGTGGGGCGGTCAGAGGGAAGCTGGCCCCTTCTGCCACCTCAGCCTCCCAGAGCAGGTCCGAAGCGGCAGAAGCCCGCAGGTGAGCGGTAACTCATGTCTCAGCAGGGGCAGGCGGCCAAGCCCTGCGTCCCGCGAGCTGCCTGGCTCAGGACGGGCAGCCGAGGCCCGCAGCACCCGACACCGCGGGGTTGGGGACTCTTCTCGGCAGTGGGACCGGGAAGGTTGGCGGCCCCGGTCCTTGCCGTTAAGCCCTGAGAAACGGCCTGGCCTGGCTGCCCCTCGGGCCGCCCCGGTGCCTCTCCAGAGCCCCACCGGCGGGACGCGGGAGGCCTTGCCCACTTCACCGCCCCCTGTGGCCCGGGGCTCCCTCAGCAACGCGGGGCGCGAGGGACGGGCCGCGAGAGAGGCAGCGGGGCGGGGGCGGCGCCGGCAGCCGGTGGGGATGGATGCAGCCCGGCGCCAGGCAGCGGCACTCTCCTCCCTCAGCGGCGGAGGCGGGGAGGGCGGCGAGCTCCGCTCCCCACAGCGGCCGCTCAAGGAAGGTGCCCGCGGGTCTCTCCCCGCCGTGCGGGCGGTGGGAAGGGCTCGGGGGACCCTCCCCAGGCGCTTCGGCCGTCAGGAGAGGCAGCCCGCCTCCCGTCGGAAAAGGCGGAGGCGCGGGCGCTGCCAGGCCCGAGCCCAGCGGGCGCCCCATACCTGAGAGGGCTCGCACCGTACGGCACAGCCCCGACGCGCCCAGGAAACATTCCCGCCTCCGCCACAGCGCCGCCATGCTGGACGGCAGAGGGCATC